>JBBPCZ010000156.1:21593149-21607713 GCA_037974445.1 Brycinus macrolepidotus | reverse complement strand
GTGTGTGTGTGTGTGTGTGTGTGTGTGTGTGTGTGTGTGTGTGTGTGTGTGTGTGTGTGTGTGTGTGTGTGTAGACACTATACAAGACCCAAGTGCGGGAGCTGAAGGAAGAGTGTGAGGAGAGAAATAAGCTATATAAAGACATGCAGCAGAATCTACAGGAGCTTCAAGAGGAGAGGTGAGCCCTGTGTTTGGATGTATCTTCACATGGCTGTTCATGTACTGTACTGTGTGCTCAGGCTAATTGCTAATTGCTCTTCGCTCTTCTGAACAGTTTTATTATTTTTGTTTCCATTACCTGTTAGCTACATTAGCCTCATAGTGCCAGTGCAAAACATGCCTGATCAACTTGAGGGTAAGGCAGAAAAATGTTAATTTGTGTTTTGACCAAACCTTCACCAGGAGGCGAGTGTCCTGAATCTGTGGCTAGGCTAGTGTAGGTAGAGTCATAGTGTATTATCTGTCCCGTGCATGTGTAGGTAGAGTGATTGTTTGGTCTCTCTCAGGGACTCCCTGGCTGCTCAGCTGGAGATCACCCTGACGAAGGCGGACTCGGAGCAGCTGGCTCGCTCCATCGCTGAGGAGCAGTACTCTGACCTGGAGAAGGAGAAGATCATGAAGGAGCTGGAGATCAAGGAGATGATGGCCAGACACAGACAGGAACTGTCTGAGAAAGACACCACCATCAGCTCAGTGAGTCTAGCATCCTTTTATCCAATCAGCTGGTCCTGTTCTCAAATGGGATGAATTGTGTATTTGTGTACTATTGGCTTCAGATGTCAGCAGGAGTCATCTATTACTCATACTGTTGCAAGTTACTATATAAATCACTCTCTTCCTCACAGTTATTCAGTAACTGTAATACTTAATTCACTTTAATGTTCGAACTTTGTATTTTGTTGTAAGTAAGTCATGCAGAGTTCAGGCTCTTTAAAAAAGCGAACACTGTTGTAAACACTGTGACCGGTGAATGCTCACGGTTAAAAAATCCTGTGCTTTGTCCAGTAGTTTTAGTGTTAGTGATCAGAGTATCTTCAAAGCTCTCATCACAGTGCTATCCTTTCTTACTCAGTGTGCAGTGTAAACACTGTTAAAGTCCTGAATTTGAGCTGGGTGGTGGTGGCCTAGTGGGTAGGATACTTGCCTCTAGACCAAGAAGTCATGGGTTCGAATCTTACCTTCAGCACCAACACAGTGTTCCTGAGCAAGACCCTTAACCCCAAGTCGCTCCAGGGAGACTGTCCCCTGTAGTTAGGGAATGGAGGTCGCTTTGGATAAAAGTGTCTGCTAAATGCCGTAAATATAATATAATATAATATATAATATAAAAACAACCTGTTTTGAATTACAGCAACACATTATTGTTAAAAATGACATTCAGAACACTATATGGACACTAATAACTAACAGTGCTGATTTATTTTTTAAGGATGAATAAGATTGATTGATGTACAGAAATGTTTTCCAAATATATCTGCCTTGAGATGTGATCACTTTTGAAACACAAGGCATAATGTGTATCTCCACAGTCATAACAAAACCTTATATCTTTTTTTTTTGTTTTTTTGTTTTTTTTGTTTTTTTTTTTACATAAGTTGCAAATACCACCAGCCCCTTACATTGTCATAAAATTTCATCATGAATGGGCAAATAGAAATCATCGAAAATACCTGTGTGAAAATCTCTCTAAATAAACTTCTTATATAAATGTATTGTATTGGAGATACAAAGTTGTTGTCTATTAGAAACAATGTTCATTTTACAGTAACTTCAGACTATTATTATAGAATCATCTACAGTTCCGATCATTCTGGAGACATCTCTTAATTTTTTTATTTTTGTTTTTATACACCTCCTGCTATTTGTAACTTTTATGGAGTAGGATGAGTGTATTAAAATTGTTGAAAATATTGATTCCAGAC
Organism: Brycinus macrolepidotus; assembly: GCA_037974445.1. Lineage (NCBI taxonomy): Eukaryota > Metazoa > Chordata > Actinopteri > Characiformes > Alestidae > Brycinus > Brycinus macrolepidotus. The sequence continues at coordinate 21,605,791 of JBBPCZ010000156.1, read as the reverse complement.
TTTTTAAGTAGGTGTTTTTTAATACAATATTGGGGTAATATCATAAATAGTGATTAACGCTGAGGTGACATTAAAGCTTTTTATCAGCACATACATAATTATATATTTATGTAAAAACGCTGTGTTTTTGTGGTACCTTTCCTGTGTGTGTTTGTGTGTGCGCGCGCGTGTGCAGTTAGAGGAGGCGAATCGCACACTGACGAGTGATGTAGCGAACCTGGCCAATGAGAAGGAAGAACTGAACAACAAGCTGAAGGAGGCACAGGATGGTGAGAGATTTTCTGGTGCTTTCCTAGCTGGTGGTTTCTAGATTATCTCATTACAGCTCAGAGTGGAGCTACGGCTGCTCGCTAACTGATGGCAGAGTTTTTAAAGGTTTTTTGTTCATTCCAATCCTAATAGCACTGATTTTGCACAGACTCTACACAGCCATATCCTGATTACATTCAACTCTGTTTTATATCTTAGACCTGGAAAAGCTGAAGGATGATGAGCAGTCCATCACTCAGATGAAGCTGGCCTACGAGAAGCAGCTGCAGTCAGAGAGGACCCTCAAAACACAGGTGAACTATGGCAAACGCAGAGGGACTCACACTATTCTAGGGCTGTCAAAATAAATCGATAATCAAATATCCATTAAATTCAATAAAAAAAGCAGGTCTGAATGTAGAAATGGTCCATTTGAATGTGTGACTGCAGCTGAGATCTGCAGATGTCCATGCTGTAGTCAGATGTCCGTACTATTTCTGCTATCATGCACTTCTGTTTAATATTTTAACAGCTAGTCAGACAGTGAGGGACCTTTGAACGCTTATAATGCGTTTTTTGTCTGAGTGTTCTCAAATTGAGTGTTCTCAAATTGAGTGTTCTTAAATTGAGGTTGCATCCTGTGATCAACAAAAGGGTACTGATACCTTTTGTCCTGACTAAATTCACTGGATCCCCTGATTTACTTGGTTATTAAGGAGCTGAATTATGAATATTTCTGAGACATAAGACTTTCAGCGTCACCAAAATACCTACAAAAACCAGCAGGCTCTGTCCAGCTCAGTAATGATCAGAATCAGAATCAGAATCAGAAAACTTTATTGATCCCGAAAACTTTGACTGCACAGACACAAAGAGACAAGAACAATATGAAATATAATATGAAATCAAAATAAAATAAAAATAAGCTTGAGTTAGTGTATAATAGGGTTGAAAGTTAATAGACTTACTTTCATGCTGTCACTTCATTTGTAGCAATTATTGTATTCCTGCTTCTTATGGACCTTGTAGTTCAGAGTATTGATTGACATTCAGAGAAAAAGTGTACATAGTAGAGGTCGTCACAATGGAGGGGTTTACTTGTGGGTCTTAAAATATTTTTTGTGCAGGATTAATTTCAGGTAAATAGCCAGTATTTTGCAGATATCTATTATGGCTTGCTGGGTTTGGCGGGCTCAGACAGCTGTGGAAGCTGATGGGAGGGAAACAAATACGCTGCAAGTGTGCCGCAAGAAAGCATATCAGTAATTATAATATATGAAGATAACTTCCACTAAAAAGCTGAACTGCATTTTTCAAGGAAAATTGTTGCGCTGCAGCATGCCACAACTATCTATTTTGTCTTAAATTTAATTTTTGACTTGTTTTAAAGCATAATTAGCTAATATTATGTTAATTCAGATGAAAAACAAAATTCTTAGACCAGAAGTTCCTTATTTTGGCTTGACATCAGCCTTAGAATAATACATGACTTCAGATGTCTATAAATCTAAACCTGTGTTTATTATTTATGTCCCCTTTTGTGGAATTATATGTAACATTAACTTAGAAATCCAAGAATTTAAATCTTATATTTTTAACAATGTGGATATATTCAAACATTCCAAAAACACCATGCAGCTTAAAAGTAGTCAGATTATATGATGCCTTGTCTGGTATTTTTTATTTTTTTGGTTTTGTTCTAGTAATTGTCTTATTTCCAAATTATTATTACTATCATATTATCATTGTTTTGGTTTAAGATAAGTTTTTGTGTCAGTTTCATGGTTTTATTTTTGGAAGAAATCTAGTAGCTGGCATCCCACCTTTTTACCTGTGTGTGTTTGAGTGTGGCTCACCTGTGCTGTGTGGTTTTTTTCAGGCTGTGAATAAGCTGGCAGAGATCATGAACAGGAAGGAGGTGCGCGGAGGCAGCAGTCGGCGCGGAAATGACACCGATGTCAAGAGGAAAGATAAAGAGAACAGGAAGCTACAATTGGAGCTGCGTTCTGAAAAGGAAAAACTCAACAGCACCATCATCAAATACCAGCGAGAGATCAATGACCTGCAGGCAGTACGGCCAGAGCCTCACACTGACACACAGTCACACTAATCACTACTCAAAGGTCATACAACCTCACACAACCAGCACACAGCCTCACACCAATCATAGCAAGAACAAACTTCATACCACCACAGCAAGAAACGACAAGGACCGTGATATGTCATGGAAATAAATGAAATAAAAATGTGCTCACAGTGTAAGATGCAGTACTGTACAAGTGGAATCAGACATTAGGATATGGTTTAAGCATGCACGAATGTGTGTGTATATAGTATTATATAAAATATTATTATATATAATATTTTTTTTATTATATATATTTATTGCCATTTTGTGGAGTGTTTGGTTTAGTAGTATCTGTGCGGTTCTTTTCCTAGCAACTGGCAGATGAGTCTGTGATGCGTGTGGAGCTACAAATGGCTCTGGACAGTAAGGACAGCGATATCGAGCAGCTCCGCAGCCTCCTAAACTCCCTCAACGTCCACTCCCTCGACTCAGCCAGCATGAGCAGCGGCCCTGATTTCGAAACGGATGAGTCACTACCAGGTTTCCACTTAGACCCATTTTTATTTGTTTACTTATTTATTGGTTGGTTGATTGTTAAACGACCATTCTAAAGTTGGGAATTACCTGTCCTAGTAGTAATTATTCTTAACAACTATCATTCAGTAACAACAGCTTATAAAGAAAAGAGGCACCCAGCTTTTTTAGGTGTTTCATTTAACGTTTACTTTAATCCTTACTAAATTATGAAATGATAAATAGCAGTGTAATTAAGGGTTTGATTCTCAATTTATGATGATATAATGGTAATGTTTTAATTGTTGGAACGAAACCTTGTATCTCCATTTTTAAGATCTTAGTTAGGTATTTGAAAATGCCAAACGTTGTGCATGTTTGTTGAAAAATCTTTATTACTGAACAATGTGATTCCAATCTTTCACTTTAGTGTGTGCGTTCTGTCAGGTTAATACTGGTCCCCTCAAGTTCTTCACTTTTTATTAGCTGGTTTGTGCTTTTCCCTCTCTCCACCACAGATCCGTTCTTCCTTTCTCTCTGTCTCCTTTTTTTCTGCCCCTCATCTTTCTTGAAAGGCTGCCCTCCTCCTCCTCACTCCCTTCTCCACCTTTCTTCAGCAAGCTTCTCACTTTTGATCTTTTGAACACCCTTCACTGCTGTGCAGGTCAAATATGTGTGCTTTAGAGACTTTCATTTTGCTCATTGTGTGAGGTGGTGTTCTGTGTTTTGGAGGCTGTCACTCTAAATACAGAAGAACATGAGCCTCAGATGATGCCATATTGTTCAGTGATTCTCTTTCTGTGCACAGAGACCAGACTAGAGGGCTGGCTGTCGCTTCCTGTGAGGAACAACACCAAACGCTTTGGCTGGGAGAGAAAGGTACACTGAGTTACACTCTAATTTACTTCATATGTTTTGTGGAAATCTGACCGGTGTCAGCCTTCAACTCTTTTTTTTGTCCTGCAGTACGTTGTAGTGAGCAGTAAGAAGATTCTCTTCTACAACAGTGAGCAGGATAAGGAACACTCAAATCCATACATGGTGTTGGATATAGAGTGAGTATTATCTTCATTACAGCCCATCAATGTTTAAAGTTGTGTTTCAACTGAAAATATAATGTACATAACTTTCCCCTTTATCTCAGATAGGTTTACAAGGATGTGTCATCATTATATCATTTTTTTTTTTCTCAATGAGTAAAAATAAATAGTGGTCACTCTAACTGCATCCTATGGTCAATATAAGTGTTCCAAAGTCAACACATTTTGTCCTGTATAAGCCTTACTTTATACTTATACATCACACAACATCATTTAAATGTGCAGGAGTGTTTGCTTGTGGCATGTTTTTACTCTCTCAGAAAAATCAAACACTGTCATTGGGGTGACACCCTAAGGAGTATGTCTTCAGTATCTTTAACTGGAGAACTGTACCATATTCTTTAAGTTGCTTTGACTCCATACGCCTTGACTCCAGGCTTTTTATTTTATTTTTTCTATTTAAAATTAAGTTATGAAAAACTCCATGTGAATGTAGTGTAGATTTAGGGTGAACAGTTGGCCCTTAAGAACTATGTTGTACTTTTTGAGGGTACATTCACATTATTTTTATATTGGAGGATTAAGGTTACACCCGACGTTACCCTTTTAACAGTTTACTAATTTTTGTAGTTTCGACTGCTTAATGACCTTGAGTCAGAGGACTCGGTGACATTAGAGCAAACAATTTTTGTAAGACAAAACTTGTCAGATTTGGAACATTTTTGTTTATCACAGGTTGAGCAGTTTATACCCAGAGATTCTTAATTTTATTAGACAAATCACAACTGATGCACAAGTCCTCTGATGCACAGAGGACTATGGAGACAACCAGATACAGTTTGCAGAATGCTTATCCCGTGGTATAGAGGCTTCTGTTACTTGTTAGTTAAACTGTAGCTCCAGTTTAAACCTAAAGAAGAACTCAACTTTTGTTATTGACTACATTTGGGGTAAGGGTCATCAGTTTGCTTCTCAGTCTCAATCATGGAGTTCTGTTTAGACAATAACAACACAATTGCAGATGTTCCACAATGGTTTAATACAATTTATTTTTTGCTGCACTGTGTCCACTTCATGTGCAGGGAAGAGTGAAAATGGGCTAGTTTTGCTATGCTTGTTTTCTAACTCGTCTGTTTCTTTTTCTGCAGTAAACTCTTCCACGTTCGATCCGTCACACAGACAGATGTGTACCGTGCTGATGCTAAAGAGATTCCCAGAATATTCCAGGTATAACAACAGAAATCCACCCCTCCTTTACTGCCTAAACACTTTTTTCTGACCATGGCCTGTTTTTCCCTGATGAGCTTTCATGGCTACTTATCTCTGTTTGCTTAATTAATGTGTTATGTAGAATATTTATGTATGACTGAGCACTAATTATTTGCTGTGTACTGTTTCCACAAGCAGGCTATGTTCTATAGACATGTAATTTCATGCATGCCTCTCAATTATATAAAATGTTGTCCATTCTGCATCACTTCAGTCTAAACTTGGCACGATCTGAACCCTCTAGACCATTTGTAATGTACTTGTGTTCTCTATTATGACTCTGTCGAGCTTCTTTCGAAATCCCCTGCTGCCTTATCTTCTTCCCAGATCTTGTATGCTAACGAAGGTGAGAGTAAGAAAGAGCAGGAACTGGAGCCTTTACCCATCGGGGAGAAGTCCAGCTACATCTGCCACAAGGGCCATGAGTTCATCCCCACCCTCTACCACTTCCCCACCAACTGTGAGGCGTGCACCAAACCCTTGTGGAACATGTTCAAGCCTCCTCCAGCGCTGGAGTGCCGAAGATGCCACATAAAGTGCCACAAAGACCACATGGACAAAAAGGAGGAGGTCATCGCACCATGTAGAGGTGAGAATGCAGCCAGTCGGAGAGTTGGTCAGTACACCATAAATTGTGTTGCAAGGTATTTTTGCTGTTATGCCTAAATTTGATGGCATTCACAATAAACCATCGTTAGACCAATGATTAGTCAGAGTTTCCACACATTCAAGGATGTCCTTCAGATGTTATTTTTGAAGGACCTAGGATACAACCCTAATGCATGGTGAACTGTTTGAGCAATCTTGTTTATGTTCTCCTCTTTCCAGTGAACTACGACGTCTCTGCAGCGAAGAATCTGCTGCTCCTTGCTGCATCTCAGGAAGAGCAGCAGAAATGGGTCAGCAGGCTTGTCAAGAAAATTCCCAAAAAGCCACCTGTGCCGGAAACAACACATCGCTCTTCTCCCCGTGCCCCCGTTAAAGTACAGGCCAGTCAGTCTATGAGGAGACCAAGCCGACAGCTACCAGCCAGCAAACCCAGGTGAGGATGGGGCCTTAGGTTCTTCTGGAAATTGGAATGTTTTATGCAATTTTTTCCTTCTTAACATCTGCATTGTTTCAGCATCATGTTTTTTTCCTCATAATCAAGGCTTTGGGTTGTATACAGACTGCTGACCCAGTTTTGCCTCAGATGGCTCTATTGTTTCTACTTTTACTGGAAATATATTCTAAATGACATAAAAAATTGTCCAAATGTTGTTAGGTTTGTGGTTTGTTCACACTGGTAAGCAATAAAAATGATTTAAAAATGGCTACTAAAAGCTAATGGACAAGTTAGCCTAAAGCTTGCTAATATTTGGTCAGTGTTTGGGGTACTTTAGTTATGGAATTAATTTGGTACTGGTTACGTAGTGCAACTTTGTATGACACACAGGACTGTGCACAACTCTAAGGAGCCTACATCATCCCCACCAGACAGGGAGAAATTCTTCTACCACAAAGGTCATGAGTTTATACCCACATTCTACCACTTCCCCACCAACTGTGAAGCCTGCGCTAAACCCCTCTGGAACATGTTCAAGCCTCCTCTGGCTCTGGAGTGCCAGCGGTGCCAAATCAAGTGCCACAAAGATCACATGGACAGGAAAGAGGAGGTTTTAGGACCTTGTACTCCGCCTAAATTCAACCCCGAGTTTGCAAATGGGTGAAAATAGTTGGACAAGAAGTTAACATTTTCTTGTAGCGCTAACAAATATTCAAATTGCATTCAAAATGAACTGGAGCTGAAGAGATCTCAGTGATTGGATTCGCCTTCTGAGTTTATTCAGGAGTTTTATGGATCATACAGTGTATTTTGAGCAGCAGTATTTTCTAAATTGGCCATCAGTAGATGGCATATCTTACTTTAGCTCCAATTCATTTTCTGTATTTGCATTCTGTGGAAATGGCTACTTTGGTGCTCCGGTAATCTGACGTGAACTCCGCATCCATGGCATGTTCTTTACAACTAATAAATAATAGACCTTCTTCGAATTCAGCTTGGCACAGCTCAAAAAATGAATGCACTTTGGGGGTTGAAACATAGACGTAGACCTTTGTTTGAAGGCTGTGTAATGAAATATGCTCTTACTTCCTAATTAAAACATACCCAAAATTATTTGTACATCTTTCCAAATCTTTCAAGAAATTTTATTGGATTGCTTCATGCAGCCTTCAAATTCATTTTTTTCATGGCGCCGGCTCTTAGCTCTAGCTAGATGCTAGGCTTTAAGCCTGTTGAGCTTTGCCAACAAGGTTGAGAAAAAATTCCCTTGTGGGGAATTCGAATGATCTGTTCCAAATCATCGGAACACAGTGTGTGAAATCCTGCAGCAGTGGGGCTCCTTCTCTGTAGGTTAAATCTCGGCACTCTTCCTCCCTTGCAGGGTTCTAGATGTGGGCCATGAGGACTGGCATTGGGCTTTGGATGAGGTCGATGATGTTGATGTTGAAAATGCATTTAATTTCTGAAGAGCATGCAGGGTCGAATCATGGTAACCCCTGGCCGGATGATTGCGAATGTTTTTGCTTGCGGTGGGCTGCGACTGGAGCAGACATTAGTTGGTCTTCTTGTTTTAGTGGGTGTAAACGACAGCTGCTGAGAACTTGGCAGACGTTGGTAGAACCTGCTGAACCTTTCCAAACATTCTCTCTTTCTCACCCGACTGTAATATTTTGGCAAAAAATCTAATTTACAGTTTCCCTCTTTATCACAAGTGTAACTAAACAGCCGAGACATGTCTGGGGTTTGTTTCTTTAGCTGTGAAGCTAATGTAGCTAATAGATAATAGAATCTTTAAGGCTACAGACTAGAGCATACCTTACATGTGATGTGAAGTGGCATCATCATCTCTGGGCTCTGAGGCAGCTGGGATGGACTATCACACACTGGAAATGTGTATTGTGGTCAGACAAATCAGTAGTCCAATTTTTTTTTTTAATCCTCAGTGCTTTTAAGTGGTAACAAATGAAATTAAGTTTACCAGACAAAACATGAAATATCTTGTTCATACTGTCTGCAATGAAAAGTCAGTAAATGTAAGAATTATTGCTTTTTTTTATTTGCATTTTCAAACTGATTTGGGATTGTAGGATAATTGGTAGGGAATATGTTTAAATTACTTATTAGCTACATTAGCTTTGTAACTCCAATAAAAGAAGCGAACCTCAAACACCAGGCATGTTTGGACTACATTTGGGGTTGGGGGGAGACCAACTTGATTCCCTGAACAAGAGGCAAGATACTCTCCGTTTGTATTGCATCCCATCTACTGTTTGCATTATTTGCACTAACGAAGGAGAGAATGTTTAATGGTATCAGGTATTTGGCCTTCTTTTCTCTCCGCCTGCTTTTTAACCGTTGGCCTTTTAATGTTCTCACCCCAGTTCCCCCAGGTCAGGATCTCCAAATATGGGACCAGAGGACTCCGACGACCATCTGAATAAATGACTTGCTTGTTTATTTTTTATGTTTTGTATGTTTGTATGTTTTATTTATCAGACCCATGTTTACTGCTAGCTGGACGGTTTATGACTATACTCTAAAAAGTAAAAAATGATTTGAAATAGTTTCAGTTTTGAAACTAGTTTTGTTATCTCTTGCAATAAAAGGTTGCAAACTAGAGTGTTTTTGTGTGATGTGGGGGTGGGCCTACTACAGGCATGAATGCATGCAGGGTGTGTGGTAGTGTTGTGGTGTGGCTTAACCCTTTGAAGTCTAGAATTATTGTCTTTTTGCTTTAACATTTATATGCAGCTTCAATTACATTTACATTCTGTATCGTTTGAATCTGCACTCCAGACCATTTTCCATTTGTTTCAACAGCAAGAAATGAAAAACAAAATGTTTTTTCAAGACAACACACCGATCAAATTCAAACCATAATAAAATCTCTTCTATCAGCACTAATGTGGTCGGGGCTAAAATTTTTAACCTGCACTTTCCATACAGTTTCTTCACTTGTTTCAGTGAGATACAAGTCTAAAATGCTTTTGTTAGCACTGGCGATAACCAGGATTTCTAAGGGTTAAATGAGTGGCATCTTTTTAATGGTCATATTTTGGGTTCCTGATAAAGATGCAAGACTAACTTTCTCTCTTTCTCCTCCTCTTTAGCTAACCTCACTTTGGGAATGTGGTGTAACTGCGTGCTGATGTGGGGTCTCCTCCTTTCACAGCAACTAAAGACTTTTGGTCATAATGTTTTACAGTTATTTTTTTTTTTTTTTTTTTTTTTTTTTTGGCAAATCCAAAATAGAGGGAAAGAAAACACGATTTCCCCCCCCCCCCTTTTTCTCCCCCCGAACGTTGCGCTGTAGGAGCGTTTCCTGCGATCACTTCTGCATCCAGAGACTGATTGTTTTTGGAGAGACACTTTTCTCCAAAGCTCAGATCATTCTACACCTACAGAAAAGAATCTCCTCCTCCGCCTTCAGCCTACAGAGCACTTACTCGGGCAGCAGTACTGTGGATCAACCAAAAGGACAGAATGGAAGGCAGGGGAGGAGAACATAATCATGATCTTTTAAATGTTCCTAAAAAGGCACTGTTCTTCCATCATATCAGCTGACTGGTCATCGACCCGGCCTGTTTTTTTGGCTTTCGTCATGTTTATGTTTCAATATGTGTATACATCGTGCATTCAGAGGCTTTCGGCCAGACAGAAAACCCAGTTGAATCTGGGCCTTATTTGATCATAATCTGCCATAATGTCTCAAAGATTGTGGTGTTTGGTACTGTACACTACACTGTCAGATAGAAAATGCCGCTAAACACAGTTTATATATAATATATAAATTACACTATATCTCTGAGTATGCAGACAGCCCTTCTGATTAGTGTATTCCATGCGGTCAGGGTAGCATGTCTAATCTCCATAGAAAAGCATTGCCAATAGCATGAGCTCGTTTAGCCTAATGTCACCATGCCCATCCGATGGAGGGGTTTGAAGACCCCTAGCATTAGGCTGTGGAGCAGTAGAACTGTGTTCAATGGGGCTCCTTTGGGATGAGTTAGAGTGGCATTTGTGATCATGAACCATCCACCATCAGCACTTGGCCTCGCTAATGCTCTCGTGGCTGCATGCATTCAAATCCTCACAGTAATGTCTCAGCCTTCACAGAAGAGTAAAGGCTGTTACTGCAGCAAAGGAGGGACAGATTCTCCCATTAATACCCTCGATTTCAGAAGAAACGCTGGATGTCTACACACAATATATTTCACTGTGGATGCTAGCTTGATTAGCTGCATCTAGTTTTACACGTTCGGGGTTGTATTCATGTTTACTCCCTCAGACATGCCTTAATCTCTACATCAGTGCCCCGCTATAGCCAGGGTGCCCTTTTAAACTGCATCCATTCGCCCTGTTAAAATGCCCTCGCGTGTTGAATGTAAAGCTGAGACGACAGTATTGTTTGAAGATGCAGGTTTCATATCTCCATGAAGACTTCAGACCAATCGCAAACTCCACTTTTTAACCATCTTGAGAGGTAGAACTTTATGCCTTTTGAGGCATCATGATCAGGTCTCCAAACCCTCATCCTATTCAAAACAGCGTTCGCCCTCGCCTCAATGGCAGCTGCCTCGCCCACAGACGTTCTTTTGTAGCTACATTTGCTAGGTTTACAGACTGTGGACAAGAATCCCCTTCAACGTAATGAGTAAATGCCCAAATTTACAGGGCATTATTAATTTCAAATATGTATTTTCTGTGCAGCTGAGAACTCACACTGTTAACAAAGATCATCTACAGTACTTTTAGGCATTTTTCCTGTATTATCTGGACCTACTGCTACAGCAGGCACCTGTGACTTTAGAGATTGTGGATAATCATTTCGATAAAGGTTTCCCCATTTTTGTAACTGTCACAGAGTAGCTTGACTTTATTATAGATACATAGATTGAGGCAGCAGTTTTATCTTTAGGCCACCTTTAGCCATGCATGCTAGCTTGCAGTGTAGGCTGTGTTAGCTAGCTAGTACCGTTAAAATGTTTAAAATCTATAAAATGTACAAATCAGATGTTTATGCCTAAAATTCTGGTGACATGGTAATAACTGTTTTATTTATATAGCACATTTTACTGTTACTGAGGTCTCTTAAAGGGCCCATATTCTACATTTTCCCTCTGTTTTAAGCCCCCGCAATTATAACATGTGGATTTATGCACAAACAACAGTTCATGTATACATGACTTTTCCAGCCTCCCTTTATTAGAATTAAATAGGGTGTTTGTTATTGTGCCTTTTAAGACTGATATATGTAAATAAGCTCTGTTCTGATTGGCTGTCCCGCATTGCTCCTTACACAATAAGCAGTCAGAGCTGAAATGCTCCTTATAAGTACAGCGTAAATGGGTGGAGCAAAACAGCTGTAGGCTGAATAGGCGTACATAAGTAAATTCATGTTTTTTGTGACATCACACAAATAGAATCACTTAAGGCCTTTTTGTGATGCTTTGTTTCCATATAGGGGTGGGGGACTGAACGGTACGTTTTGAACCTTTTATGTTTACATATGGCAACACTTATTTCAGCTCTTACTTGGTTTTGCATGATATGGGCCCTTTAAGTGTGTCATTAGAGTGTGCATAGAAAATAAATATTTGAAATTAATAAGGTATAATGACAAATTATCTTGAGGTTTTTACAACGCTTAGCCACCTTAGCAGGTAATTTAGCTACGTAAGAGCGCATTTTTGGGCAGAGCATGGATAGGCCAATTAACTTTGAGTATCATTATTGGAGTGTTGAGCCTCAGCCAGAACTGAAGAGTGGAAGACTGTCTGAAAATTCATACTGTGTACCTGTGTCCACCTCCAGCTACCCGAGAGAAACTAGTGGTTTGAAGTGAGTATTTTTCTATAGAGTTCAGCCGAGTGTGTGCGTGTGTGTTTGTGTGCGTGTGTTTGTTGTGTGTGAGGCAGGGAGTGCACTTGTGCCGTAAATGTGTTCCTTTTACTGTACTTTTACAGAGCTCGTTTAAGGCACGATATATAGAAAATATACACCGTATATTTAACATGGCATCAAAAGTCACTTGGTTTATTTATACTGGCCTGAGCACTTTTCATCTTAAAGCGCTGTGTCCAGACCTGCATGTTTTATAATGCTGTATTGTTTTGACATTAGAACAAAAACCCATATGTAGCCTTTGTGGTTTGAAGACCCTGTATAACATTTTGCTTATTTTTGTAAAACAATAAAAAAAGTAATCTGTTAAAATGAACTATATAGCTGTGAATGTAGTTAAGGAAGTAAAGTTTTAATATAAAAGACGTCTCCTGTTGTTTTCACTGCAGATGCCAGATGAGTTTGGGTCCTGTAGTGCCTTTAAATGCAAACATATTCACCCTGTAGTACCCTGCAAGAGTCTCCCACCAAAATGAAATGTTTAAAAAAAATGAACATGAATACACAGTCCATTGTAATTTAATGTGTTTTGTGTGACCACTTACAGTACTGAC
>JBBPCZ010000156.1:21561943-21578025 GCA_037974445.1 Brycinus macrolepidotus | reverse complement strand
TATGTATATATATATATATATATGAACAATTGCATTTGGCATACAGTTTGTTTTGCAGACTCACAGACCCACCATCTGAGTCGCATGAGTTTGTCACCTCCTTCTGGACACACTGAGAATTGTTTCTTTTTCCTAAAGGGCTGCAGGCTTTGCAGGTTGGTGTCCCTAACATAGGGGTTCCCACACCTGGTCCTGGAGAGCTGGTTTCCAGCACAGTTTGGTAGATGCCCTTCTCAAACACAATCACTAAACCCATTAACAGGTGCACTGAACCAGATATCTTTGAGCTGGACCACAGGCCCTCCAGGGTCAGACTTGGGCACGCCTGCACTATTGTAACACACATATGGCTGATTATCAAGTAAAGTAATGTGTGTTAATCAGGGAAACATACTTCTACACCGCTGGGTACCCCGAAACTGTTGCTAGAAAATCCTGCGGTGAATAACGAACGTGCACTTCATTATACTGCACTTAAAAAAAGGACAGTGCTTTTGCACATGATGCATTTTTATGGACTCTTGAAAATAAAGGCTCCTAAATGGCTCTTGGTTTTAATGTACAATTCAAGGAAAAACCATTACATTATGCGGATGTTCTCTAAACCTTTAAAAGGTTCTTCACACTTGCATCTCATTTGCAAATAAGGTTCCACTCACTGAGGCATCCTTTAGGGAACCAAGAGTGTTTTGTTCTATGACATCACTCCAAAGAACCCTTTTTGGCACCATTATTTTTAAGAGTACAAGTCATTATGCTTCGTGATGTATAAAAGGCATCATGACGCACTTGCTTATGCATTGCCTATAGCCTTAAAGGGCCCCTAACATGGAATAATTTTTTTTTTCATAACAAGCTGTTACAAGATGTGTAAATATCAGTAACCATCCAGTTAAGATTAAATTGCATTTGTGACATCACAAAAATGATACATTAACATATATCTGCCTATTCGGCTTGTAGCAGTTTTGCCCATTCAGGAGTGTTTCAGCCCAGACTGCTTTTTGAATCGGGCACAATAGAGGTCAGCCAATCAGAACAGAGCTCATTTACATATAATACACTTAAAGGCACAGCGAAAATGCAGAACGTCTAGAAAATGGTTGTGTAAAATAAATCATGACTGCTTTTTGGTACATAAACTCACAAATATCAGAAGTGGACTGCAGGGAAATGAAATTAAAGAAATGATTAAATACAATGAGGGATATGGGCTCTTTAAACTGCAGTTGAATAACTGAGCTATACAAACAGAGTTTCTTATTTACCACACTTTAGGCGTAGTTGTTACTGTTGGTAGTTTTTTTTTTTTTTTTTGCGGTGACCTGTGTTGCAACGGACCTTTCTTTGATGCCACTGATGTCAAACTACAATTTCCTTGCACTGTACTATCAAGGACAGCCCAAAAACACACACACTTACTCACACACATACACATTTTATGCTGGTGTCATTGTCTTGTCTGTATGGAACCGCAGACACTACAACAGTGTTCAGTTTCAGCGCTATATCTGTCCAGCCCAGTCTGCTCAACTCCAGTTACACCAGCAAGGTCACAAACACACACTCACACACACAGTGGGTCATAAAAATGATATTTCAGGTTCTCTGAGCCTTCAGTGTTACCGGAGACGTGCCGAAGTGTTTGGGTGAGCGCGTCACTGGAAAGGGGAAATCGGCTGATCGAGTGAATGGGCCATGCTGATTGATGCTTATAGGAATATTCCTGCGTTAATCTTAATTAATCTCTATTTTCTTCAACAACAGCACATGGTTCATTATCACAGACAATAATTTCCTGTCAAGATCAAGATCGAAATGGGAACAATGTGGAAAATAAGGACAAAAATGAATGGACTACTACAAACTTTAAGTTTGGAGAGAAAAAAAATTTCTGAACGCTCTCTGTGTGAGGCTGAAACTATACGCGTGAGAAAGATCTTGTAATCAGTTATGTCACAGACTTCAAACACATCACATCCACCGCCCTCCTGGCCTCTCATGAGGAATTCTGTTGACATGCTGACACTGAAGTGTCACAGCAGTTTGAGGGAAAACACGCTGGTGTTTAAAGGGAGAAAAAAACCCGTTTACATTTGCATTTTTATAGCTCACACAGAGTCATACTTTGTCAAACCACATGAACAAGCCTGCTCTGCCTTAATGAAGAGCTGGATGTGGTTTGAGAGAAAAGATTTTGGTGACTTTTGACTTGTAGTGTTGGCAACGTTAGCCTCGTTGCTCCAGTTCTAAACTGAAGAAGCAAAATTTGGGCTCCTAACATGTCTCTGCTGATCAATTACATCTGAGGTCAGTGGAAAACTGTGGACGTAGGATTTCACAATGGCTGCTTCCTCACACACACAGCATGTTTTGTGTGCGCACTGAGGACGATAGACTGTTAAAAGTGAGAGACTTTACTTAGCACAGCTCAACACATGCTGAACAGAGTACATACACATAGAGAAAATGTGACTGTGTTAGTGAATATCTGTGTGTGTGTGTGTGTGTGTTTGTTTCTCTTGGCGGTCACTTTCTCAGCATGTCTTCTTTTGGCTAGACAGTGGGTCAGCAGGCTCTGTCAACTCTGTCAGAATGAATGTGAAATTGGAATATAAGCTGATCATCCGTGAGGCCAGCCTGAAAATGATCCGCGTGTGCGGAGAAGCGTGGGCTGCTTTAAAAAAAAAAAAAAAAAAGAGCAGCAAAGCTACACTGCCCATCAGGTCTGAGAGCACCATACTTTTAAAAATGATTTCAGAACAAATGAGAGTGTTTTCCTAGTCATTTTGCTTTAACTAAACATATTAAATACAAAGATTTTAAATACTGCGGTTTAAAACTGCAGCCTAAGTAGCTGCAACAACTACTAAAGGTCCTACTTAAGGGTATGCATTGATGGGATATCAGAACTCAAACCTTTCAGGTGATTAAACTGCCTTTGGGTCACTTTTATGACAATTTTTCCCTCAGTTTAGTCATCTCCAATTCCACTTGCTAGATCTCCCCATCACAGGATGCTACTAAGCTAGCTGGGTGAGGGCTAGCACATGCTTCCCCCAACATCATTGGACTGCTCAACATACTTGAAGGAGAACACTGACTGCTAATTCTGTTACAGCTAACAGACGCCCACATAGGATGTTGTGCTGAATGATGGGGGGTGAGCAAGGACCATTCCACCCACCGAAGGAGAGCGAAACCAATGGGACAATCTTGGATTCCTGGCCAACTAATGACTGTGGCATCACCCGGGATGATCTCCCAGTTAGAATGTTAGTGCTTAGAACAGGTTTTCAAATCTGAATCTTGAAACCAGTATCTGGTCCTGTGTTTTGTAATCACTGGCAGTTAACTGAGACGTGGATTTAACTGGGTGGCCACCTAGTGCCACACCCACCAGGGATTTCAAACCTCAGAACCGAAAACTTGATTCAAGCTCCTGAAGACCACACGGTTACACCACTGGGGAGCTCAATATGTGATTTACAGGGCCCGACTCCTACATTTTTCTTGTATTTTATGTTTTCCTCTGAGGTTCACTAGAAAATCTAGAAAAAATAGTCTAATTTAAGTTCTACTGAAAAATGGTTCTATTTAACTTTTCCAATCTCTCTCTATCCCTTAGAGTTAAAAAGGCTGTTTGTTACTGTACCTTATATACACAAATGAGCTCTGCTCCAATTGCCCTCTATTGTGCGTCATTCAAGAAGCAGTTCAAGCTAAATCACTACTTAAAACTTCTGCTTGAATGGGTGGAGCAAAAGGAATGTAGACTGAATAGGTGGATTATAGTTAAATGAGTTGTTTCTTGTGACATCACAAAAACAACTAATTCAAAACTGGCAGCTTAGTTTCCATATATGGACCGCACTGAATATGGAGTGAATGTAATTTAAAACCTCAATAGCATTTATACACTACAATAATCCTTATTTTTTTAAAAAGTAAAGGAAGTTTGGTCTTCCATGTTATAGGCCCTATAAAATAGTTGGAAAAGAAAACTGTTATTTAAAGGCCACTCTTCATATCAAGGAGGACACTTTGATGAACTTGAAGCCAAGTATTGAAAAATGAAAATATGTCCAAAGTAATAGCACCTAGTTTATGGAAATCAAGGTGTCCCTTAACGTCTGATGGTCAGTGTTCACTCTGCAGTGTAGGAGGAGGATGGAGAGTAACGTTACGCCACATTTCACTTGATGCCTCATATAGGAGAGGTTTTAAAAATGAAGAAAAAGATAAAGTGAAGGGAAAAAGCAGGGGGAGATTTCAGTCAGACAGACTGAGTCAAACTTGGAAATCAGAGGAGAATATATCGAGCTGCAAAAAAAGGGGGGGAGGAGGGCATCTGGAACGAAAACACCAAAGCCGTTTTCAGTTTTCAGGAAATCAAGGGCTTGGATGAATCCGAGACGGAGACTTTTCAACACAAGGGACCGAGAGTCTGGCTGACTGGCCGGAGGAAAAAGGCCATTAGGGAACCGCCCTGTCACTTTCTGACCTGAGTTTTACAGTTTCCTCGGCAAGTTCTCACACCGACCCCCCTTTCTGACAACCATGTTGTTCTTTCGTAATGAATTGGGGAAAACAAAGCGGTCCAAAATGCTTCAGGTTTTTTTGGCAAGACAACCTCGCTCTCACACACATCAGGCTTTGAGTTACACCCGCCGAGTTCTCTCCTGCAGAGCTAGCTGGAGACCCATTGTGTTGTGTGTTTAATTTTTAACACTGCTGGTTTGTTCCTCAGGTCTGTATGTCATTTTGGCTCTTCAGCCTCCCTCAAGACCATAGTAGCTCTTCCTCTCTCTCTCGCTCTCTTTCTTGGTGACAAGCTCTTGGCATGGATGCCTGTGATAGCTGGCTCAGGCGTTGTTTAGACAACAAGAACAAATCTGATCTTTTCCTTGAAGTCTAAACAATGATTGTAGTCTAACTGCATCTTTCCATTCTTATTAGAGCCACGGTTTCATGCAGATGTGCTAACTTCTGCAAACAGCACCGTATCTAATCTGCAAATCCGATAAAGTGGAAAAACAGATCTGAGCATTTCACCTTTGGCAAACTCTAGAATGACTACGGCAGGGCCACCGTAAAAGCGAGGTTTAGAATTCCACCTTGCCAAACCTTTTAAAGGGCCCATATCCTACATTTTCTTGTATTTTATCTCTGCTCCGCAAAAGTCCACTTATGAAATATCTATTTTGATTGGCTGCTCTGTATCACACCCTCATTCAATACGGGGTGAAACACTTCACGTGCATTACTTCATCAGGAATGGAGGCTGTGGACTGGGTGAGATGAATGTAAACGCATTGGTAATTGTGACATCACAAAAACAATTATTTTAAAACGGGCTGTTTTTGCATATTACTTTCTATATATGGACTGAATAGGCAGAGGAGAGAACTGTACCTTTTATAACTTTAACAATGCTTACATACTACATCAGAAGTGAAAATAATTCAGATTTCCAAGATATGGGCCCTTTAGCCAAATGATAGACTGGCTGAAAGATTGATATGACTGAATGAGAATCAGATTTCAGAGACCTAGAGGCCTATGGGTTCATTCTTGGTTTGGCTAACATAATAAATGTCATGTAATGTAACTGTGAAAAACTTTGTGTTGGTGTGAAATATAATGGTGTTTAAATCTCTTTGCATGCGCATACTGTGAACCAGTGATTGACATGTGCATTTGCCATTCAGATGTCTGGCTTCAGGTGGGAGGAAGGACTGGGCTTTCCCTTTAGCCAGTAGTGGCACAGCGGGCGATTGTTTTGACAGTCCTGTTTAAAGTCATGCAGTGTCTCTACCCTGTCGTCCTTGAGTCAGTGAGAGGGAGTGAATCTTCCATTGCACATCCGTCCATTCGGACACCACCAAAACTGGCAAAATAGTCCATAAATACTGCTCTCTATTAGTACCGCAATGTCCTTTGAAGTGGAACACAAAATGTCCCCTCCTCCCAGTTTCATTCTCATTCCTCACACTCTTCTTCTGATTATTTCAGTCTGTCTAGTTGTAGTTTTCTTTCTGTCCTGTACTTTCAGTGGCCAGAAGTGGCAAAGAGACATGAAGGACATCTGTGGATTCTGCTGGTGGTGCCAAAAAGAAAAGACAAGAAAAAACAGACATGGACAGGCAAAGTGATAAAGAGGAGAGACTTCGCCAGAGTGGCTTATTTCTCATAACTTTCTCGTCACTCTGTAGACCTTCGGTTCGGTTCTGCCTGAGAACGCTGCAACAGTTTAGACTTCCAGCTCTCTCTCACTCCAGACGGACTTAACCAGACTTGTATGGACACTGACAAACACACAAAAAACCCAAACATGTCCTGTTTATCATTAATGGGCACATGTGATGAAGGGCTTTGCTTGATTGGGCGATGTGTTTAAGGCCCGCCCCCCCGGGAGCCTGTTCTATAGCCTGCCCTGGCTGTCATTTGTGGGCACGTTTAATTGGCAAGTCCAGCGGACCTCTTCATGATTGCTGTTTGGCTTGAGACCCACGTTTTGGCCCTCTTGCAGCTATTTATGTACATTACAGTCCTCAGCACTGCAGCGCTTCACCAGTCCTGTAGGGGGAGACACCTCAGCACAGATTTAAGGAATCCAGGGTAAGAGGAAAGTGATTTGAACTGAGAAAACTCCTCCAAAAGGGTTAAACTTCAAAGTGGTCTTGGAGACTCTCAGAAGGGTTTGTGGGGTCACTCTGTGCTGAGCTTTGTGTGTAGAGAAGGGTGTGGGTGCTGGAGGTGTATTTCTGCTGCAGTGCTATGCTGCTTGGTGAGATGTAAGCATCTGTTAGAAAGAGAGGTGAAGGTAAAAAAAAAAAGAAAGAGAAAGTCATAATCCATTCTTATACAACCATTTCCTAACCTCTGAACATGTTTTGTTACTGTGAATTTAAGACTATATATTATATATATATATACGACTAATATAATGAAAAATGTAGCATGGGCTAAAACTTCCCTTATAACTTAAGCACAAATGTGTATAGCTAATAAGGTGTACTCTCAATAGGCGAATATATGTAAATGTGTTGGTTTTTGTGATGTCAAAACATGCTGTTTTTGAAGCTTAGTGTCCATGCATGGACTGGGGAGTGAACAGCACATTTAGAAACTTATGGGCCCCTTAGAATAAGCATGAATTTCCTTTCAATTTGTGGCCAGTCTGGGACCAATGTGAAGCTACAAGCAATTAAAATATGGTATGCAGTGGCACAGTCTGGTAGAAAAACATAACACTTGCTCAAATGTACTTATTACTTGTTATACATACCAGCCACTTCCAAATACAGGACCACTGTTGACCAGATACTATTTTTGGGGGAGGGGGAACATTCTCAGCACAGAAGTGACACTGACAAGGTGTGTTTGGCACATCAGTCAGTGTTAGTGTTACTGTTAGGCTGAGCCAAAACTACTCTGTGGTCAAAAACTGGCCACTAATTAAGAGCCAAAGGATAGCAAACACAAATTGTCTATGGCAACAGAAGAGATACATTTTCCTGCAAGGTGGACCAACAAGGTAAGCCTTTTCCAAAAAAAATGCATTATAATACACTGCAATTTCAAATGTTTAAACAACTACCTTGACCTTAAAGTTTGAATTCAAACTAGGGCACAAGTCCTCCCAGCTTTAGTGAGTGACTGACCTGCAAATTTTCTCACTCGTCATTTGTTCTGGTTGCGGATGCGCAAACACCTCCTCTTTAGCGGGGGCTCCAGCTCTGCTGCTCCTGCCACCGCTAATGGGGCAGTCAGGCCACATGGCAGAATTCCTGTTGTCTTCTCTGCTGGTTTAGGAACAGGCTGAATGACACAGCCTGGTTTGGGCATAAGTGGCAGAGCGTAGGCGTGGTCTGCTCCAGACGCTGCATCCTCTGCCTCTTGGGACTTCTCATCTCCGGTGCCCCCGGGAGCGCTGGCCTGTTCGGATAAGGCTCTCTTACCTGCTGCATCCCTCTCAATGACTGAGCAGCTGTTTTCCTTAAGGTCCTCTCCCTCCACTGACTGGTCACAGAGTGCAGCTGTCCTGCGGCACGGTTCCACAGGGGGGCGCTGTTCCATAGGTGGAGTCCGAACCGAAGGCTCTACTGCCTGCAAGCTGCAGCCCCCATTGACAATCACGTTACAAGGCGTGGCGGTTCCTGGCTCTGCTTTTGTTGTGGAGATGCTGGCTGTGGGAGCAGAAAGAGTGCATGTAATTGGTTGAGATAGTGGGGGCATGGCGCTACAGAAGGAAGGGTCAGCACAAGGCAGTGCAACATTGTCCAGTGGGCTTTTAGCCTTACTATCTCTGTCTCTTTGCAAATCCTCTATTGGCCCCGTGCTATCAGAGTCCCTCCCATTTGCTTCACATTCACCCAGTCGTGAGACAGCTTGCCCTGTGAGCGGGGTCGTGTCAGGCTCTGGCTTCACTTGCACACATGGTACAGCCCTCTGGATGACCAGCTGTTGCCTTGAGCGACGGTTTGTTGTCAAATCAATTATTCCGTTTGCTGGTGCGTCTGTTGGAGATCCTGAATTTGACAAACTGGAGCTTCCACTTCCTGGGCTTTCCATTTTAACTGTGAGATCCACCATACTTGTCCTGCCTCGTTCTTTCTGGCCGGACACTCCTGGTGAAAGCATGTCTGAGCTTGAGGCACCTTGTTTACGATCTCCACCCTCTCCTCCTCTGGATGCATCGGAGGAGAAGGGCAGGTCCTGTGAGTTACCGCGTTCACCAGACACCTCCGGAAGCATCCCATCATTCCCTGGACGGTCACCTGATGCTTTTGGACTAATCGGAATGGGAACAGGGATGGGTATTGGCACCGGTAACGGCACAATGACAGGATACGGCACTAAGAGCATTGGAGGGGGAACCAAAGGTGCAAGTGACGGCATGCCAAAGTTCATCACTGGTGGAACTGGAATGGGCCCAGCTGGCATGATATTAACTGGAGGGAAAGGCAGCCCAGGCATGTGGGTACCAGGGTGATGGGGCATCATACCAGGTGGATTACCTGGCAAGGTAGGGGTGGAGGAAGGGTGGACGTGGGGTGAGAGAAGGGGTCGGTGCATGGGGCTTGAGGGAGGGCCCAGGGTCCGAGGAGGAGGAGGGGGTGGACCAATGCCAGGAATCATGGGATTGGGGAGTGGACTGTTGGGGCCAGGTGGCCGAAGGAATGGAGGGCGTATATGCTGCATCATCTGGTGCTCCATAAAGAGGGGAAGTGGCATTGGACCACGGGGTGTCATCACCATGGGAGGGCTGCCAGGTGGCACCCCGAGTGGTGGGTGGAGTCCAGGTGCAGGGGGTGGGGGAGGGGGAAGCGGTAACGTCGGACTTTCGTGTGGCCTCGGCGTGGAGATTTTTGCTGACGATGAGGATGATGAAGACGAGCACATAGTTCCAGGCTCAGAAGGAGATCCCGACGTCGATCCTGAGTGTCCAGCCCCGGAGGTAGCAGCCCCTGGTGAGGGGGCCTTCCGGGCACGAAGTTCGCTCAAAGGAGCGCTCCAGGACTCAGGGGTGAGGAGCTGCATTCCAGGGCTACCCTCTGACTTCCCCTCCCCTCCCTGATGAACAGGGTTACATAAGCCTGCCGGCAAGGCTGCCTGGGTCTCTTTATAGAAGATGTCCATCTTGTACTGGTTCAGGCATTTTGCGCTGCAAAACTGCAGACGTCTCTCACCAGATCCGAAGTCCAAATACTCCTTAGTGTGGCGGATGTGCTTGCACCAGTCACACACCTGTAATGCACAAAAACACACAAAACATAGATCAGCCTTCAAAACATTCATCATTACATTCAAAATCTGCAGGATTAGTAAAAGCCATATGGCTTACCAAATAATTTAAGCTTTAAAAACATGTCAGTGTAAAAACTTGTCTGTGTATGTGTGTATGTATGTTTAAATGTCTGATATTTTTTCATTTTTTACAAAGAATTAGGCGAAAATCTAATTTACCCAGTTTTCCTCATATCCCAGATATAATCCATCAGGCAAAGCATTTTTAAAGTTATTTTAGTGTTATAGGCTAACAATAGTACCAAACAGTAGAAGTCAACAGTCAAATCTTTTCTGTAAATATATCCCAAAAACTACATCCAGCTCTTCATTAAGGTGGCACAGACTTGTGGATGTGGTTTAGGACACAGTATGACTTACTGTAATCTATAAATATGAACAGCTAAAGTAAATGGAAAACTTTTTTCATTTACTTTTGCTTTTTTGCCAAACTTGGAAAGGTTACAGTGCGCACTGTTCCTCAAATAAAATAAAATAAAATGCTTTGGATTCATATACAGAAACATGTAGCTCACGCCATGAAATATTAAGTTAGCGTTCATGTGTCTCATCTGAACACTACACGTCCATCTACTGCAAAGGACAACTCCTGCACACCATTTTCTTTTCCCTTCTCTCTCCCTCACTCACTCACTCACTCACACCCAAACACACAGTCAGCGCTTGTCACAGACTCAGCTGCCCCTGGCGGAGCCGCAGGGTCAAACCAGACTGTCCCAGCTAAAAGGATTTCCCTTCAAGGAACAATTAGGTGTGTGTGTGTGTGTGTGTGACTAGATACACACAAAAACAAATAGGCAGTCTAGTTGTCTATTCAAGGTGACACTAACAGGTAATGGCAGGTACAAGAAGTCTGAGAGGAAGGAGTGTGTGCACATGCATGCATAATGCAAGAGTGGATGACGTGTGTATTAGAAATCAGGTTTCAAAGATTCGAAAAAGTGTATCAGAACCAACTTTCTACATCTGTCCTGTCATTCTGTCGGTTCTCCCTCCTTCGGTCTGTCACTGGTTTTCTCGCAAGCTCAGCCTGACGTGTGTGGAGCGGTGGATTAGCCGCGGGCCCAGCAAGCTGATTACCGAACAGGAGTCTCGCAGGAAGTAATGAGGGGATTAATCAGCTGTCACTGCCGTCAATGACAGACATTCATCTCTCTCTCTCTCTCTCTCTCTCTCACACACACACACACACACACACCAACACATTCACTCACACTTGTAACAAATCCAGACCTGACTGTTGCCTGCAACAACACAAACCTGACCACACACAGTGGGGTGCTGAGGGGGTTGTAGCACCAGCACTGCTACTTCTAAAAATAATTAAAAATTACTACTAATATGACCATAGTAAAAATATGAGGTCAATTTTTATTTTATTTTTATTTTAGATGTTATTTATATACATTTACAAGATCCTGCACTCTTACAAATGCTAAAGCAAGCTCATTTGGGGGATGGCGCCAAAACAAAGTAGAGATGGATGTCCAGAGTGAAAATGTTTGCAGAGTTGTAGTCCAGTAGGCTACTATGTTTACTATACTAATATAGCAGTCTAATATTCTAATTCTTGAGCCTGTTGCTTCATGATGGGCGTGGCACAAACAGCCAATGCACCACATATGAACAGTTTGATTGGCTGCCGCTCTGCTCATTTGCATAAAGTTCAGGCAGAAGGACAGAGCAGGGTGTGCATCAGTGGTTTGAATCAAATCATTCATCCCACTAAACATTCCAAGTTCTGTTTGTGCCATTAGCTCTCTTCTCTTAAATCGTAGTAGATTTCGCTCCCTACGCTTCCTGTAGTGTATTACAGTCTGTCAGAAGGACCACGTGCCTCATATGAAAAATATAGAACACTATAGAGCATTTTTTAAATGAAACAGTAGTAGGCATCAGAATGACTATGTAAATAGGAGTATTACAGAGCACTTTTATTTTTAAATAAGTAATGTAACTTTTTTACATGATCTATGTTGTTAATGACTGAACTTCGTTAATTAAGTGTTGGTCAGTGTCACCCAGTTCACACGCACACACAGTCTCTCAGCGCAGAAGTCATGTAGGTCATAGCGTGTGTGTGTATGGTGAATTATACATGGGTGCTAATTTTCCCCAGTTTAAACTCAGCGCAGATGGAGAGCACTTAACCAGCCCGCGCTCCGAGCGGGAAATTTCACTGCACATTACACTAATGCACTTCCTCTCTCTCTCTCTCTCTCTTTCCTTAATTTATACTTTAGCTCAGTTCATGTATTATTCCATCATACTCTCTCACGCAATCTCTGTCATTTCCCCTTTTCTCTCCTTTTTTCTTTCTTTCCTACCTGTCTTGCTCTCTCTCTCCCCTCACTCTCCACCTATCCTCTCTCACTTTTATCTCTTTCCCCTCTTTCTCTCTAGCTTTCTCAACCTCATTCCCTCCACCCTCTACCTCTCTCGCTCTTTCTCTTCCTCATCGTGTTCTCTCTCTTCTCTCTCTCCTCCCAACTTTTCCCTCCATCAGCCACTCTCTCTCCCTCTTGTTCTAGACGTAATTACTATTCGTCATTTATTTCCGCCGTGGCTGATCGCTGTGACAACGGTGCGACTGTCTGCAGACTCCTTCTCTCCCTTTTTTCCGTAATTACCTCGCTAACTCGCGGCCGTGGGCCGAACATTAGCACCTCTGCTTTACATCTCAACTCCTCTCTCTCTTCCAGCACCTTCACCCTTTGACTCCCGCAATCTGTCCGCCACCAGTCCGCCGCCACACACACTGACACACACACACACACACACACACACACACACACACACACACACACATGCAGTCTGATGCAACGCAGAATGACAATGTTGAAACAAAACATGAAAATGTGGAATGTGTGATTCTGCTAGTCTTAAAAATGTTTCCCTCTTACCCCAAATACAGTCAATCAGTCAAGACATGACCGGTGTCTGAAAAGCCTGAAACCATGTATAGTCATTTAGTTCTCTTTAACAGGATTGCTTATGTGGTTCCTGACACTGTAGGACGCACTTTTGGGAATAAAGTATGGACAAAGTTCAGGTTTCAAGACGACTACAGTTTTAAGCTAAGCCATTAACATTTATCTACTACTTTTGTAGCTATGAGATTAACTTTCATCCATTTTCAAAGATAACAATGTGTCAGAACCCACATAAGCAAGTCTATTAGATATTGATGTGTGATGATCCAAGAGTGCAGTTTGAGCAATGCTACTCAGTGCCTTCCATTAATTGTTAACTACATTAGCCTCATAGCTCAATCTTCGGACACCAGACACATATCTTGGCTGATCGGGATAAGGAAGGAAACAGAGTAAATTGGCAAACTAAAATCACATATGCCTTTCTATGACAGCTATGAGCATATGAGTGTAGCCTTGTGTCTCAATTTGATTACTAGCCACTTTTGGCTCAAGTAGTATGTTCATGCTGGAAAATGAAACTATAGAGTGCTGTTAATAGCCAGATGATGTACTAAAGCCCTAAAAAATGAAGTGTAGAATGCTGCAAAAGACTATGCAGGCTGTTGGCTTTTTCCATATATTTCATAATGTTATAATACTAACTAGTTATGTTATTTTATGTTATAACTTACTCTAAGTTCCTATCTTCAGGTAACCACTAATCTAGCTGCATTTCAATGATGTGAGGTAACACACCATTTTCCTTCTGTGCAATATGGTAACTCCAGACCTCAGTAGTGAACTGCACAGTGTCCAGTATAAAAATAAAGAATATACTTAATTGTGCCTGAATTGAGACCTGGGCATGTTCCATTATAGATAATCTAAACACAGTTCAGTGACAGAAGGTATCACACGGTGTCCATTCAATGTAATACATGAGCAAAACATTCAGTTTGAGTTTAAAGTGTACAATATAGCATATAGCACATAGCTCATAGCATATGATCTAGATGGGAAAGCTGATTGTGTACAATGTAAATAAATGTATAGTGTACAAGTATATGGTACAAAGTGTATTGTACATAATGTCATGTAAGAATATAGAGCCCAGTGTATCATGTAAAATGTAAAAATATAATGCACAGTACAAAGCATAGTAATATAGTATAATGTATAGAATGGGAGTATAGTACATGGTATGCAGCTAAGAATGTAGAGTATAGGTTAAGATTATAGAGCATAATGTTTAGTGTAAGAGTATAGTACGTAGTATAATAATATAATGCAGAGTACATAACTATAGTACAAAGTGTACAGTGAGAATATAAGAATAACACACAGTGTAAGAATATAGTACACAGTTAAAGTATGAAAATACAATGTATAATATAATATAGTACATAGCGTAAAAATATTGTGCATAGTGTTTAACTATAATACAGCGTATAGTAGATGAAAATAGAGAATAGTGTAAGAAGATAGCACACATTGTATAAATCTTGTACTGTGTATAATTTATACTATCAAAATATAATAGAGTGTAAGAATATAGTGCATAGTGCATGAAATTGAGACACAGGCTATTTGATTATAGATTTGGTCACTGATCTGATCAGGGGTGTTAAAATGTCTTACAAGCGCATCGCTGTTTGTCTTGAGGATAAGTCTGGGCGTGTCTTTGGACAAGCTGTGCTGCGTAGAGGCCTCCTCCTCTCTGGCCTACAGGAGAGACATAACCACCCTTATACGCATGGACACACAACCCAAAACAAACAAAAAAACCACATACACAACAGAACTGAGGGGAAAAAAGAGAGTGAAGGTGGATGCATGAATGAAAGGACGGATGGAGCGACACTTAAAGGAGGAGGGATGGACAGACATGCACTCACCTGGAGAAAAAGACAGGCTTTTGTGTGTGTGTATGTGTAGTTGTGTGTAATTGGTGACGTTAATACATGTGAGGGAATGCACCGAATTAGTTTTGACATGTGCTCACTTTGTATTTGTTTTATGCTTGGATGGAGAGTGTGTGTGTGTGTGTGTGTGCATGTGTGTGTGAGTTTGTGCGTGCACAAGTTTTTATTTTCCACTCCAAGGCCAAGCACCTGCACCAAGATCATTTATCATGCTTCTGAATTTCTGGAACCAACAAACAAAGCAAGAAATAGTACTAAAAAACTGAAAAACGAAATGACACAAATAACAGAAATAACTCTTCAGTAGGTCCATCTACCTTGTATCTACACTTATTGTCCATTTTATCTGATGCAAAGTGGAGAGACTGTAGTCCAAGTATCTATATTTGATAATACCCTCCACATGCACGCACACAGACACACACACACACACACACACACACACACATATATATATATATAATATTACATCTCATCAAATACTTCAAATCGATACTTCACTAAATTAAATCAGGAGCTGCTGATGGAGTTTCACAAATCCATGCAAAGACTGGAGGCATCGAGGTGAAATCTGGAACCAAACCTGTGTTTTTTGAACCAGGTCATAAAACAAGTATTTTTTTTACAAACAAAACAAATCTTGATGCTATTTAATGCTTTCTTGTTTGTTTGCATTTATTCTAATGTTAACTTGTGTATTTGATGGCAGAAAGTCCTTTACTGCTCAGATAAATAGCTTTAAACAGTTTGAACTGGAGCCTCAGACTTTTACACAGTACGGTACATAAACTGGACTGTCGAGAAGGTTTCTCAGTGCTAGGTTCCAGCACCACCCTGTGACCCTGGTTAAGTGTCTTAGATAATAAATAAACAATGAATCTATATGTAATAATATGTCAAATATGAATTATATATGGAAATATTTATATGTAATAATATTAAAATAATAATATAATATTCTCAGATTTTACAACAAAGTCATTATAGTCCTAAAAAATGTACAAAAACACACAGACACGGCAGAGACTGTCAACCTAAACCATATTATTTTGCCAAAGTGCGCTCATTCATTATTCTGTCAATTTGTTCGAGTATTCATCTACACCCCTTTAGTGTTCAGACACACACACAGACACACACACACCCCACACTCTCATGCCAGTCCTTTATTTTTTACTGCAGCAGTTATGACCCCCTGGACCCATGCCAACTCATTTACATATAGTATTAATGAGACACACACACACACACACACAGGAAATCTCTGCAGTCTAAATGAGTTTCTGGCTGGATACAGGGAGTGAGCTCAAAACATCAGCCAGAATACTGCCAGAATTGTCACACACACACACACACACACACACACACACACACACACACACACACACACAAAAAAAACTGACCTACCTTACAATAACAACCTGAGTGTGTA
>JBBPCZ010000156.1:21546465-21561843 GCA_037974445.1 Brycinus macrolepidotus | reverse complement strand
ATGACTGTGAGCTTTCTACTGCACACAAAAAGGCCGGTTCACAAAGGTAAAAGAAGCTACAAAGCTCTCTCTCTCTCTCTCTCTCTCTCCCTCTCTCTCTCTCTGATCTCTCCCTCTCTCTGATCTCTGAGTGCAGGTTGTAATGGTACGAGGAACCGGACACCATGTGGGCAGTAACTGGAGTAGGTCACTGGACACCATGATAAAATTCCCTACACACTCCGCCAAGTTTCCCTCCCAGCCTACGCACTTCTCTTCCCTCTCCACTCTCTCTTTTCTCTATCTGTCCTTCTCTCGCTTTAAATCTCTGCCACCTCTCCCTTTCTCTAATGCTTTCTTTCTTTTCCTGCCCTCCTCTCTCTCTTTCTGTCTTCCTCTTTCTCTCACTCTCTCATTCCCTCCCTCTCTCTTCCCCTCTTTCCTATCATTCTCTCTTTCTCTCCTTCTCTCCCTCTATTTCTCTATCCCTCTCATTTCCCTCTCTTTTTTTTTTCTTTTACACTGTTTTCTCTCTGATTTTCCCTCTCCCCTTTTTCTGTCTCTTACTCTCTCTCTGTCTCTATCATTTCTCTCCATCCCTCTTCCCCCCTCCCCTCTTCCTTGATACATGATCTCTTCTGTATTCTCAGGTTTCAGTTTTTACAGCTTTAGGCCGCCTATTGCTGTATACATTCCTTTCTCCCTCTCTCTCTCTTTCCCTTGCTTGCTCCCTCCCTCCCTCCCTCCCCCCTCATCCCCTCTCCCTCCCTCCCTCATCCCCCTCTTCACTCGCCTGGGCTTATTTTACCATGCTGTACATGAAAGCAGACTGAGATGAGGGCCACACTGTCAGATTCTCTCTCTCTCTCTTTCTCTCTCTCTCTCTCTCTCTTTCTTTGACTTTACAACTTTCTGCCATTCTCTCTCACACTCTTTTTCTTTTTTATTTCTCTCTCCCACTCTACTAATCTCTCACACACTTCCTCTCTCTTTTCTGTTTTTCTCTCTTTTCTCTTTCTATGCCTCTCTCTCTTGCTGTCTTTATATGCCTCTATCTCACTGTTCTCTCTCACTTCTCCTTCTTTATCTATTTACATATCCATCACTCTTTCTCTGTCTCTCTTCCTTTCTCTCTCTCTAGTCCCTTTGTCTCTTATCTCTCTCTCTCTTTCTCTCCCTCTGTGTATCTCTCTCTCTTTACATGTCTCTTTATCTTGCTCTTCCTCGCTATCGTTCTCTCTTCATTATGTTTCATGTTTGATGAAACAGGAGGGAAAGTATAAAGAAAGAATAAAGTTAAGAGGTGTACGGAGCACTAGACTCTAGCACAGTTGTCGTGTGTGTGTGTGTGTGTGTGTGTGTGGGTGTGTGTGTGTGTGTGTAGAAATCTGATACATGAAAGGGAGAAAGTCATAATGCTCAGGTCTCATGTTCGCGCTGAGGCTTAGAAAGGGAAGCAGAGAAAAACAGAGCACCAACGGCCCAAAAAACACACACACACACACACACACACACACTCACACACACCATGTATGTTACAATGCTTAAGAATCAAACACACACACTCCATGTATGTTACAATGCTTAAGAATCAAACACACACACACCATGTATGTTACAATGCTTAAGAATCAAACACACACACACACACACACACACAAACACACACACACACACAAATGGAGAAGTAACTGAGCACCGTCTGGCCTTCACACTCTCAGGGGCGAAGGTTAAACTGGGTACCAGCAGTCAAAGAGAAAAGGCTAGAACTCTTCTGATCAACAGTTCAACAGTTTAGAACCACGCTTCAACATAAAGGTTCCTAAATGCTTCTAAGAAAACTTTTCATTGGTACAGAACCATTATATTGTGTGGAGGCTCTTTAGACTCTTCACGCTCTCCATCTTTAATATGAAAATGGTCTAAATAATTAAAATACTAAAGTATTTGTTCCTTAAGTTGGAATTCTAGTCTGTATTTAGTGTCCAGAAGCACAGATTGCTGCTGTCGTTACCTAAAACCCTGATCATTTTTGGGGCAGCTGGTGGCCTCGTGATCCCTGCGATCAGGAAGTTGTGGGTTCGATTCCCAAGACTGCTGGTGGCACCTCTGAGGCACCCTTGAGTAAGGTACCGTCCCCACACACTGTTCCCCTGGCGCTGTGTTCCTGGCTGCCCGCTGCTTCACTTGGTGAATGGGTTAAATACAGAGGAAGAATTTGTGTTACGACCGTCATCTCTCGGCGTTATCTCGTGCTGCATTCAACGCAGTCAGACATTGGAGATTCGCGCTCGTAAATGTCAAATTGGCCGTAATTTTTCTTTTAATTCGTTGCTGCCAGCTGGGGTGGCAGCAGGGGTGGCAAGGCTTTCTTTTAGGGTGGCATTTGCCACCCTATGCCACCCCGGTAGATCCGCCCCTGCTTGCTGCCTACATGACTTACAAAAGCTGGATTTGAACAAGAGGCTATATTTGCTGCTTCTATAGCAGCATACAGCGTGCCAGCACAGACAGTGTTAGATACAGCGTTACTGAACGTATTTTGAACTGCTGTAACGAAAGCATTAAAATTTATATTTGTTATTTTTGAAAATATGTTTATATATATTTTCTAAGTTTGCAAAATACAAAATACAGTCCAAGAAAAAACCTCTTTAAGAAACCATCTGTTGAAGCTTCTTTAGGGAACCAGAACTTCTTCTTCTGTGGCATCACTCTAATAAAAATGGAAATATTTCCATTGAGCACCTTCATTTTTCTGAGTGTATTAAAAGCGTTAATCAGTGCTGTTAATAGCTGTTATTTACTGTTAGTAAGTAGTATGTCTATTTTTCCTTAATTAGAGAATATATAAGGCAATAAGTCAGTTTGGATCTCATGAGTTTTGGTAGCCAAACACCTACAAGCTGAATGTAAGTTACTAAGACATGTGAAGCTCCACCACATCAATTCAAACTGCTTTTAATGTAACAAACAGCCTCAACATTCTTGGAGGAGAATGCTAACTGCTTATTCTTTTACAACAGCTTACAGACGCCTCTGTAGCTAAGTGATGGGGGGAGAGGGAGGACCACCCTACCCATCCAGAGAGTGGCATCGGCAGAATCGAAATTGCGATTTCCCGATGATAGGTAATGTTTACAGGATTGCAGCACTCAAGAGTCTCCTATAAGTTAAATAAATCAAACCAAAATTAAACCAATTTTAACAACCAAAATGTAGATAAACTCTTATATGGATGAGTTTTCAATATTCTCCTTTTCTTGCAATAAAAATATCATGAATAGGTACTGAAATCTCATATGTTATGTTTCTTTTCTAAATAGTGATGATGTGCTTTAGAGTATGTACATCTTAAAGTATTAGCAGCTTATTAAGCTCACATTAACCTCTATGTGCTAAATAAGACCAGGGCCGTTAACAATTTTAATTTGAGGTCAATCACTTTTTTCTCTTGTAACTTTGGTCGCAAAAGTGATGACACACTAAACATATATCTCTTCATTCTTTCTTCGCGCAGGTGTGGCCAAACTTTCACCTGGTACCGTACTATCAGACAATAAGTCAATACGTCAATCAGTGCGTGAGTGTGTGTGTGTGTGTGTGTGTGTGTGTGTGCAGCCCTTTAACCTTGATGAGAGTGGAACCGCACCGACACCTGCTCCTCCATGTTTCTGTGTGTGTCTGAAAACGAGCCTCATTAAACTCTGCTCCGGTAACTCAACCCCACAGATCTAATTCAGCTGCGCTCCGTCAGAATCCGATCTGCCTCCACCGACACTAATGTTTTAAGGGAAAAGTTCTGTTTTGTTTCCATGGCTTTTTCCTGTTTTTATTTTTTTGTTTCTTTCTTGTTTTTCGATTCCCAAGCAGTCATGGAATAATAAATGTGTGGTGGGTAATCCGATACGTATGAGTGATCCTCCGCTCACCAAAACGAAGGCTCAGGAGCCGCAGCACGGCCCGAAAACGCCCCAACCCGACCTCTCTGCTGCTCGGCCAGTCCGCTGAGATGTATTTTGAGGCTTTAGCGGCCGGCCAGCCGGTCCATCTGCTTGATGATACAGGCCGGCGCTGCCCCTGCCTAGTGCTGGCCGATAAATTTCAATAACACAATATTTCCCAGATATATCACTGTATAACAGTACCCAAAGGTATCTAAGTCAGCATTAATACAAGCACATTCTTCCTAAGTGCTGCCACTCTTTACTAAAGGCCTGTCTTACAAACCTGACGCAGACTGTTTTGACAGGACTGTATTGTTGAGTGTTATACCAAAGGGAACCTTAAACAGTACTGTAAACGCCAAACTGACAGCAATCAAATTTCCATAAAGAAAAGGAAAGGAATAAAGGAAACTTGTGTACCTAGTTTTTACGGCTTTAAACTGTTCTTTCAGAACAACCTGAAGCACCTACACTGCAGCAGGGCCTTTTCTTGCTATAAGCTGTTACTTAGGTCCCCCAAGCGACCAGGGAGCTCCACTGAGAATGTGGCGTTTAACTATTTTATCCTTTTTATCTATTGATCTATTAATTAGTTATTAAGTATGTTTTCTCTGTGTGTAATGATTCATAAAATGCAAAATTCTATTTGATACAATACAGTGGTAGCTTGATTCAACATTTTTTGACGTAGCCAATGAAAGTATCTGAAAATCTGCTTTAGGCTGATTTGTTAATGTTCCCATTTTCAGTTTATATGAGCATTCAACATTATTAAAGTATATTTGAAACAAAAACTGTGCTTTACTGTGTCCTGAAGTCTAGCCACAAGCTACTACATTAGCGCCAAGCTAATACACTAGACACAAGTTAATATGCTACTCATTATGCAACGATACCATACATAATTGTGACATAATTTCATTGTGATATGTGGTACTGTTAAATCTCCATTATTATTAAATGCTTTTATATGTAAAGACCATATCTACATATTGTTTGGTTGTCTTTACCTTAGCATTAAATGTTTTATTGACATGTAGAATGTAGCATGTACCTAGTAGTTATGACAAAATGAATAAAATTCAGGTTTCTAGATCGCTGCTATAGTTTTTAGCCATACAACGTACTTAAATCTATATTTATGGATAACAGTGTGTCATCCAGCACCCAAAACTTCACAAACAAGCTTAAGGTGTGATTTAGGCATGGCATTAGCACCATGCTTATTGCTGTCCACAAGCTTCCCATACTTATTATTCACATTTGACTCGTGGCTCCAGTGCTAAGACACAAAATGCATTGGCTTATCATCTGTTTTTTGGGGTAAGGCAAGGCTTGGAGAGGGTTAGGAATGAACGACAGCGCTGAAATATGAAAAGTGTTGCCGTAGTCTGTACTACAGACTAAATAAATGCTCTGGCCTTGGGAGTACTGCTGTGATTGGAGCTGTGGATAATAAAGCAGCATACGGTGAAAACTCAGCAGTCTAGACTTCCCTGAAGACCTGCGCAGTGATGTCAGAGGCGCTATAACGTTACAGCAGTGATTATACGAGAAAAATCAGGCCAATAAAGCAATTAAAGGAATACTCTGGCGTTTTTCAACCTGATCTCTGTCTGCTGCATCTGTAGTGAACGGTCGATTGCCACAATCATTCTGATGCGTTTCTCTGTGCTTAGAAAAAGAAGAGAAAATCTATTAACTCGAAAAACTTACATAACAAAAGCCAATGATGATGATGCTGAAGCAACTGCCCATTGACTTCTGTTATGAATGTGTGATTAGACTGGACTCCAAAGAGGCTTTTATTTCCAGAACCTGAATGGATGCAGTTTTAATGCAGTGTCACTTTACACACATCCAAAGCGGCTCAGCCATTTGTGCTGCACTTGAAGCCATGAATGAAAGCAGGAGCCTCCATCAGACTTACAGCAGACACCTTAAGTGGCCACGTAATGCATTGCCTGTCAATCACAGAGGCCTACTGCGATACTGACATTTCAGACGGGTGCGATATGCAAATCAGCTTCTAACAAATCAAAAAAAAATCTTTAGTTGGTTCCTGGACATTTATATGGGACATTTACACATAAAAGCATTCACATGATCCAAAAAGCCATTTCGGTCAGAATCATACAGTTTTAGCTGTGCCTTATCTAAAATGCTGTCAGGATTTGACTGCTGGATTACAATACCAGTGTTTTCCATGTGCATATTGCACAACATGTGTCTTTTAACACATAAACCCTTGCTGATTCTCTGGGTACTTTCATCTGTTTAGTTTCACTATTTTGCAGGTCATGCTGGATAATAGAATGCCAAATGAATAAATAGTGTCTCCTCAACTAACAAATGTAATTTAATGTCTGTTGCAGGTCATCTGGGGGCATTTAGTCATGCGGAAGGGCACTCAGAGCTTGCCAGAATGCTAAAGGGAGTGATTTGGGAATGCCACATGCTAGCAGGGTGCACACAGGTACTACCCTCATCTGTCCCTCTCTGACACTCGCTGAAGCTCTGCTTAATCTCAGTTGTGGTTTCCACCACCAATATCAAGAGCACGCTGTAATTTGAAATGGATGATTTCTAATCTGTAGTTTCGCTGCAACTGGGTAGAGAAACTGTGTGGAAAGTGTACATTTTAAACTCCAGTCCACATTAGTGTGTGAGTAGAAGAACAGATACTTACAAAATGATGTTAATTATGTTAGGTAATGAAATGATGTAACTGCAATTATTTTTTAAAATGTCACTAATATTTGAATAAATACAAATAACAATACAGCAAACAGTGATTTTATTTGTCAGTGTGTTTTCCAGACCTCTGCTCGTAGAAACCCAGTATTATTCGTAGTTATAATCAAATACAGAGTTTGGCTCAGTCTGTTTCACAAATCCATGTAATGACTAGAGGTATATATATAATGTGTGTGTGTGTACAACCTCAAAACTGTGTTCCTATTTGAATTAAAAAAAAATGTTTTTGACACTAGGTCGATCTCATCAAGATTTTTAAGCCTTATTTAAGCTCCGATATGTATGACCTACACCCCTCTGAGTCCAAGCGCTGTCCTAACAAACCTGCCTCCACTTTTTGCGTGAGTGTTTGTGTGTGTCTGTGTGTGTGTGTGTGTGTGTCTGTGTGTGTTTACTCAGTAGCTGAGACAGTCCATTTAAACACTGCAGAGTTTCATCTCTCATGTTAGAACACAGCACTAAAGCACAGCAGCTTTAAACCCTCCTCAACAGCGCGTGTTTATGGAATCACAGGATTTAAGCCAGACAGCACTGAATTACTTACTTACTTACTTACTTACACACACACACACACACACACACACACACACACACACACACACACACACACACAAAGCGTAACACTTGCTAAGGTGAAATGGCATCAAAATGGACAAAAGCAGCTTTTATGGCAACTGACACTTACTGTAATAAGCCTTCACAGATGTTTATAGGCTTATGTAGATGTTATGTAGCCTTACATAACTGCTGCCCGTCAGTGAAGTATGACCAGTATTCATTTAGTGTGTCAGCTGTATGTAGATAATGTTTTATTTCATTTTCCTGATTAAAGAGAGTTTTAAAACTTAAGTTTAAATGATTGAGAACTGGGTGGGGGAGATGAGTAGAAAGTCTAAAAGTTATACACAAAACTCTTGCACTGCTTCTCTTAAACTCTTAAACTGTTTCCATCCTTAAAACAGAGAGCACACACACACACACATACTTTGCTGTGTGGACGAAAAAACACTGTTTAAAATTAGAATAAAAAGCTGCAGTTCATCGCTGTAATAAAACACACTCCTTAATATTGCAGTACAGGTACATGTTCTGGTCTTTCTGGTCTGTTCTGGTCATTAAACACAGACAAAAATCCACTAATAGTCTTGGTAGATGGTGTGTGCCTTTTCACACAGCTGTGTGAAAAAGAGTGTGTGTGTGTATGGTTCAGCTGCATTCTTTCAAAATTTAGATTTAATATAATAATAGAGAACACAGGGGTGCTTAAAAGTTTGTGAACCCTTTTATAAGCACCCATTTAAACAAATGAGACAAAAATATTATATTATTATTATTTCTGTGAGTGTTAAAGGTTTCTCTCTAGGATTAGCAGTTAATTTAAAGATGAAATTAGAGTTAGAATCAGTGAGATGACAATCAGGTGTGAGTGGGCATCATGTTTGTTGAGGTGTATGATAGCAAGAACAAAGGAGGTTCCCGAGGACCTCAGAAAATGAGTTGTTGACGCTTATCAGGCTGGAAAAGGCTTACAAAACCACCTCTAATGAGTCTGGACTTTGTCAGACAGATTGTGTACAAATGGAAGAAATTCAAGACCACTGTTGGCCTCTCTAGGAGTGGACGACCAACAAAGATCGAGGTCACAAAGGAACCCAGGGTAACTTCTAAGCAACTAAAGGCCTCTCTCATCTTGACTAATGTGAATGTTCATGAGTCCACCATCAGAACAACAGTGGTGTCCACTACTCTCCAAAAAGAACACTGTTGCAGTTCACAGTTTGCAAAAAATCATGTGGAGACAGAGAGCAATTGGAAAAATATTTTGTGGTTGGTTGAGTCCAAAATAGAACTTTAAATGAGAAGCATTATATTTGAATATCATTATATGAAAATATATAAATGTTTCAGGTCATATTTATGTAGAAATCTAGAAAATTCTGCAGGATTCACACATTTTCGAGCACAACTGGATTAACTATTACTGTAATAAATTTAAATTCCAAAAGAATGCACTACCTTCACCACCCGGATACACACACTCACTTTCACTCAACTGTATTCCTGTGGGTGCTCTAGTTTTTGGCCAAAATAAAGTTATAGTGTACTGTTGCTATACTCTGTATTGTACTAATGTATGAACAGTTTCTCCAGGAACTTTGTATACAGTGTTGTTGTTTTTTTTTCAAATCCAAAACAATTGAACTAAATTAAATCAAACTGAATTGAATCATGAAATCTGAGGCGATTCCTTGAATCATGACATAAATAAATAATGAACTGAGTCATTCTGAGGTCAGAAATTCACACTGTTGTGTAGTGCCATGTCCTGTACGCTGTGTGAGTGCCCACAGCAGAAAAGCACCTTGGCCTTCACACTAACAAGCACACGGCTAAAGAAAATTTAATCTGGACTGCATTTAGACCTCCCCATCCTGCACTGATCCAACAGTTTTACCTTGCATGTTGCAATATTCACATTTCGAGTACTTAATAATCTCCTTAATAATTCAGGGGGTCCAGTGACATTCAGCTGGAAATGTACACAGAACAAAATGCATCACGAACATTTTTGTTTACTATAGGTTGCAATGTTCAAAAATGCCATTCATTTTTCCCTTAGGGTGTATTGACACTGACTACAAAATGTGGTGGTCATTGAGTGTTTTTTTATCCTGAACAAATATGACATGTAATTTTTAATTTTTATTAGTTAACCTACACCTCACTCTCATAATAACATATAATAATTTAATTATGAGCCTTAAAAGGCCCATATCATGTAAAAGCATTTTTTTCCCGCCTTGAAAGACTTCAGTGCAGTATGTATAGGGAAATAAACAGCAAGTACAGTCTGTTCTGAGTTCACTGGTATTGTGATAAGACAAAAATGACATATCTGCCGATTCAGCCTACAGCAGTTTAGCCACCCTTATTCACACTGAAGTTATAAGGAGTGTTTCAGTCAGGACTGCATTTTAGATAAGAAAGGGGAAAACAATATAAATATGGGATAGGGGCCTTTTAAGATTGACAACTGAATAATAATCATGTTAAACGGGTTAAGGCATTGACATGGTCAAAAAAAAAAAATCATGCAGTCTTTAGCCACAGCAGTTCAATGTGTTTTAAATATATTGCAACTAGCAGTGTAGTTAAGGCACTTCAGATATACTTATTAGTTTACT
This sequence comes from Brycinus macrolepidotus, assembly GCA_037974445.1. NCBI lineage: Eukaryota > Metazoa > Chordata > Actinopteri > Characiformes > Alestidae > Brycinus > Brycinus macrolepidotus. The sequence continues at coordinate 21,551,975 of JBBPCZ010000156.1, read as the reverse complement.
GAGACTAATTAAAGTAAAATCAATTGTTGTACACAGCCCATTTCTGGACTATGTCAGAAACAAGCTGCCAGGCACTGGTTACAGAATTGAAGCAGACTGTTTAGACCTTATCTAGATATGTCTCCAGCTTATATGTGCTTGTGAATGAGATCTGCTGTAGCACCAGCTGTATCTTGTCATCTGCAACACCGTGCTGTGCAGTACTATCACACTAAATGATGAAGCATGAAGGTGAGCAGACTAGCAGGGGACGTTAGGCGAATGGCAGCTCTTCTTCGGGTGAAGAGAAAGTTCGGAATGACTGGTTCCCTTCCCCTGCTGTCAAAAGTGTTTCAGGCACTAAAACGCTCCCCCATTAGCGCTCATGCTAACAGAAAGCAGTCGAGAGAGCAGCAGGGTTGTGCCAAACAGGATTCTAATGTCATGTAAAGTTAGCAAAGAGTAATATAAAGAAAAACTACAGGCTGCAGTCCATCTTTAAACATGCTAAGAGCATTTCTGTGCACTTGGCAGCTGGTGGCTTAGTGGTTAGGGAGTTGCCCCTGCGATCAGAAGGTTGTGGGTTCAAATCCCAGGACTGCTAGTGGCGCCACCGAGGTACCCTTGAACAAGGTACCATCCCCACACACTGCTCCCCAGGCGCTGTGTTCCTGGCTGCACGCTGCTTCACTTGGTAAATGGGTTACTTTATGTACTAATCAATTTTTAGTCCTGTGGGCCAAAAAGCACACACTTCCACCACCCCACAAAACAGTTATCCCTCAAATGTACAGAAAATTCACTAAACAAAAGTGTCAAAGTTAAGTGCTTCAAAAAACATTTATTTTTGGATGAGCAACAAACTTTTGTGTGTGGCTTTTTAACGTCAGACAGAATGAGTTCAGAAGGTAGAAAAATTAGCTCAGTCTGTCAGGAAGAAGCACAAATTAAGTTTAAGATTACCAAAAGTAGCATCTTAGCACAGAAATGAGCTTTAGCTCAAAGACTGTAGCATAAGAAAGCACAGAGCTCACAGGAAGTAGCACAGAAATTAGCTTTAGCACACAAGACGTAGCAGAAGGAGATGAGAGGAAGAAGCAAAAAAGTTCAAGCTCACAAGAAGTAGCAGAGAGACAGACTGAGGCTGAAAGGAAGTAGCACAAACATGCACAGAGATCACAGGAAGTAGCACAGAGATTAACTCAAATTTAGGAAGTAACACAGAGATGAGCTCAAACTTATAGGAAGTAGCAGAGAGATGAGCTCCATCTTATAGGAAGTAGCACATAGCAGCACACTCACACACTCTACACACACTTTCCCAAAACGAAATATCCCACAGTTCAACATGTAGGTGATGTTTGGAAATATCGGGGAAGAACTTTGTTACCTAGAACACATCAGCAACTGCCTGATCTCACATAGATGTGACACATAATCGCACCAGTGTGGTCTTAACAAGGGCCTGCGCGCTTTTGATAAATTCAGAAATATGTTTTGTTAGTGGGCACTTAAGCACAACCACAAACCGCAAGTCTTGACTTGGGGACAGGCCGTAAGCAGTAGGTGATTTTTAACAGGACAAGGGGTGTCAGTTTACTCAGAAAATTACGGCAGACACTGACAGGTTCTTTTTGACTGGGGGGCTAATACGCTATATGGACAAAAGTATTGGGACACACCTGTTTTTCAGGGTTTGGGCCCCTTACTTCCAGTGAAAGGCAATCTTAATGCTAAGAACCTTTTCTATTCCAGTTTGACTGTGCCCCAGTGCACAAAGCAGGGTCCATAAAGACAAGGCTGGATGTGTTTCGGAGTGGAAGAACTTGACTGGTCCGCACAGAGCCCTGACCTCAACCCCATCCAACCCCATCCAGCACCTCTGAGATGAACTGGAACAGAGACTGCGAACCGGGCCTTCTTGTCCAACATCAGTGCCTGACCTCATAAATGCTCTACAGAATGAATGGGCACAAATTCCCAGAGAAACTCCAAACTTTTGTGGAAAGCCTTCCAAGAAGAGTGGAAGCTCCAAAGGGGGGACCAACTCCATTTTAAAGTCTATGTATTTGAATGCAATGTCATTAAAGTCCCTGTTGGTGTAATGGTCAGGCGTCCCAATACTTTTGTCCATATAGTGTATTTTGTTGATGGAGGGTGTCTGCTTTTTCAATTCACAGACACTGATTTTTAGATTTACAGATCAGGCAGGTTAGCAGAGGGATGCTTTTTGCCCCCCTCCCCCTCCCCCCCAAACCCCCTACTGGCTGTAAGACAGAGACGAGACTGAGCTTGCGGGAAGTAGCATAAAAATGCACAGCGCTCACTGAGCGCTCCTTTTTAAAGCACAGAGAGCTCACAAAAAGTAACACAGAAACATGCTCACGCTCACAGGAAGTACGACAGGGACACGCTTGGCTTTACTAGTCAATTAATCCCCGACAAATTCTGGGCTCTTCTCCTCTCATTCAGCACTGAGGGGGAAAAGCTTTACAGCACAGTTCTACTGGCAGAATGTTCATTTCTACTTAAGAAACAATATGCAGCTAAAAAAACATTTATTAACTAGTTAAACTACCAGTCAAACTACTAGTTTATTAGTTAACTAGTAAACTATTTCAGCAGTAATTAATTCATCTGTAGTATTTATATCCACCTCTTTTATTGACCTCAGCATTTTGTGTATATAGCATAATGTATAGGATACAGTATTTTCTGAAGAGTTTTATTTTGACTTTAAATTATATTTTATATTGTTCTTGTCTCTGTGTCTCTGTGTTTGTCTGTGCAGTTGCAGGATAACCAGTTTCCTGCGGGACCATTAACGTTTTCTGATTCTGATTTAATTTAAAATAACAACTTTCTCTAAATGTCATATTTTAAATGGGAATTCCACCCTTTGTTAAATGTTCTGCTACATTTCATGTTTGAGATGTGAACAAATATGTGGAACCTTAGACTTTTTGGGTAATTTGGTACACGCATTGAGAGTGTGAACAACAATTTCTACATTTTAAAAAACAAACAACATGATGTTCATTAAATATGTTCAAAACTCCCCCATAATTCAGTTGTGAGATGTAACCGAAGTCATTCATTCAGAGTGGATTTGGTGTGAAATGGTTCATTGCAGAAAAAACGATCTGAATGTCTTTACAGTGTTGGTGAATGGAACCAGGTGTCCCATCTACAATGCGAATAGAACCATTTTATTTAGTATCTAAACCCACCAGTGAACCTGCACATGTCTTCTGAGTGTTTATATGGAATGCTGATGATGGTAAAATGGTAACAAATATGAAATACATTTTCTTTGGGGACTATTTAGCCTCATAACTACCAGCATGTACCCCTCCACGGTGAATGGGTTTTAAAAATACCATTTCTGTGATAGAGGCAGATGTCTGGTTCTATTCACCACTACTGTGGAATTCTGACTCTAAGTTTCTCTAGAATGGAGCACTTCACACCATTCCCACTCTGAATGACTTTGTTCTTAGCCACTTAACTGTATAGGAATTAAAAAAAAAATGGAATTCCCCTTTAAGTCTATAAACAGTTTTTTTCCTATGATATGAGAGGGTGTTCTGCACCTCACCTATAGCTGGATGAAGCCCCTCTTCAGTTTACAAATAATAAAATAAACCCCAAAACCTCCTCCCTGCAGTGAAGACACCGTGCTCACACAAACCAGACGTAAAATAAAGCATGAACAGCTGACAGCACATGACCCCCTCGGTGCTTACCCATCATACACACACACACACACACACACACAGCAGTAGCTCATGTGCAACCTACAAACAATGAGCATGAAAAAAAATCACGTAGACAGACAAAGCAGCCTCGTGCGGCCTGCAAAAAAAAAGAGCTCTGCTTTATTATAAAAAAATGAGCAGCAACAGAGCCGCACGAGCACAAAGGCTTAAATGGGGCACAAAACGAGGTGCATCCACCAAGCACTGTGGGGGGCGGGGGGGCTCAGAATCGACAAGGGCAACGAAATGCCTTCATCTCAGCTGCACATCTGGAGTCTCCAGCACAGCTGGACGCACAACACCATGCAGGAGCACAGCAGCAGCATCGCAACGACTGAACTGCACGAGCCTCTTATTGCATGCCTCTTATTCCTGCATGAGACTCTCATTTCTGCCTGAGTCTCTTATTCCTGCTCTCCAAACGCATCAAACTGGACCCTCAGCAGCACCAAGTCCACGGCTTCTCCTCACACACCAGGATGCATGAAGAGAGAACCCCCCACCAACCCACCCCCCAAAAACCCACCCCCTTGTACAACTGGCTGGCTTGAGGGAACGTCCAGAGCACCTCGAAAAAACACTAAATAAATAGAAAAATATAAACAGCAACAACCAAAGGGTGATTGGAGGAGAGAACAACAAATGCTGTCCTGCTTGAATCAAAGTTGGCCACTTACGACTGCTACACACTTATGCGCGCGCACACACATACTCACACACACACACACACACGCGGGGTGAATGAATGCCTCTGTATTGCAGCGCTGAGGGTGGAGTGGTGTTTCTGGTGAACAGCTGAGGTGGTGATGGCGGAGTTACTGGTGGTGATGGTTATTTTGGTGGTGCTCGGTCCTGTGCTGGTAGCAGACTATTCCTGGTTGGGTTAGTGGTGGTACTGTTCGTGGTGGTACTGTTAGTGGTGCCGTTAGTGGTATATGATACTGGTGTTAATGTTGGTGCTGTTGCTGGTGGTGATACTGTTGGTATCAGTGTTGCTGGAGTTGGTTTTGTGTTGGTGGGACTGATGGTGCTGGTGTTAGTGGTGGAAATGTTGGTGCTGGCATTAGCAGTTGGTGTTAGTGGTGTTGAGAGGTGTTGGTAGTGTTATTGATGATGCTGGTGTTGATGGATTTGGTAAGGCTTATGTTGGTGTTGCTGGGACTGCTGGTACTGGTGGTGTTGGTGCGGATAATGGTGATGATGGTGGGATTGGTGGTGCTAGTATTCTTGATGCCAGTGTTAGGTGCTGCTGATGGTGATCCTATTGGCATTACTGGATGATTTTGGCACTGTTGTTAGTAGTGTTGTTGCTGCTGGTGGGGCTGTTGGCATTGTTGGTGTCTGTGGAACTGTTCATATTAATGCTGGAGCTAGTGATGTTGGCAGCGCTCGTGGTGCTCTTGGCTTTGCTGGTGTGGGTGGAATTGCTGATATTATTGGTAGTGGTGGTGCTGCTGCTATTGGTTGAATTATTGATGTTGGTGATGGTGGTGATGGTGCTGTTGGCATTGTTGGTGTTGGTGAATTTTTTACATTATTGGTGATGGTGTTGGTGGTGCTGTTGCCTTTGCTGGTGTTGGTGAAATTGCTGATAATATTGGTGGTGCTGTTGGTGGAATTATTGGTGTTGGTGATGGTGGTGATGGTGCTATTGGTGCTGGTGTTGCTGGTGGAATTATTGATATTATTGGTGATGGTGCTGTTGGTGGAATTATTGATGTCGGTGAAGGTGGAGCTGTTGGTGGAACTGTTGATATTGTTGGTGGTGGAGCT
>JBBPCZ010000156.1:21524608-21546365 GCA_037974445.1 Brycinus macrolepidotus | reverse complement strand
GTGCTGTTGGTGGAATTATTGATGTCGGTGAAGGTGGAGCTGTTGGTGGAACTGTTGATATTGTTGGTGGTGGAGCTGGTGCTGTTGGTGCTGGTGTTGTTGGCACTGTTGGTGTTGGTGATGGAATTATTGATATCGTTGGTGATTATGGTGGTGGTGGTGATGGAGCTGTTGATATTGTTGGTGGTGGATCTGGTGCTGTTGGTGCTGGTGTTGTTGGCATTGTTGGTGCTGGTGATGGAATTATTGATGTTGGTGATGGTGGTGGTGGAATTATTGATATTGATGGTGATTATGGTGCTGGTGATGGAATTGTTGATATTGTTAGTGGTGGAGCTGGTGATGTTGGAGCTGGTGTTGCTGGCATTGTTGGAGCTGGTGGAGCGCGCGCGCACCCGAGCCGCTCTCGAGCCCTACCTTCATCTCTGCGTTGATCTCCCTCTTGACGGGGTGAGCCGGTTTCCTGCTCCGTTTGCTTTCTGGTGGTCTTCCCTCTTTCTCCATCTCAGCCATGGCGCTGGGGGCGGCTGCTGTGTCTTAATTCCTTCTTTATTTTCCGGGTAGAAAAAACAAAACAAAAAGCCCCCTTCCCCTTCCCCGCCCCCCTTCACTCCGAGGGCTGCCGCGAGACGCGGTTCAGAGGCGCGCGAGGGCGAGCGGCGCACGTGCGCGGAGCCGCGGAGATGCTGCTGCTGCCGCGAGCGCGCGCTGCCCGGCACGGTCAGCCATCTTCTGCTTCCCCCTCGATCCGGAGCGAGAGTGAGTGTGTGTGTGAGAGAGAGAGAGAGAGAGTGTGTGTGTGTTTGTAAGCGTGCGTGTGTGTGTGCGCGCGGAGCCGAGCCTACCTCCTACTCCGCGAGCCAGCCAGACAGGGGGGCGTGGCCAGACGCGCAGGGGAAAAGGGGCGTGGCCTGGTCGGTAACTCTATACGGTTCGCGGATCCCGGGAAGGCGATTGGGCCTCCCGGTTTTTTCCACGGCTCGGTTTACACACACACACACACACACACACACACACACAGAGGACTCCACGCGTAGCTCATGAGTGGAGCGCAGTGGTTGATGGTGGCACGAGATAGTCATTACAGGATCCTGATTTGATGTTAATTAAAGAGAGACTAAGGTGTGTGTGTGAGAGAGAGAGAGAGAGAGCGAGAGAGAGATGTTTGACACCGTTATAACAGACAAACACTGAGGATCGTGATGATGTTATTAATTAAATAGTGCAGTGTGTGTGTGTTAGAGAGAGAGAGAGAGAGAGAGAGAGAATGTGTGTGTGTGAGAGAGAGAAAGAGTGAGAGAAAGAGAGAGAGACAGAGACAGACCGAGACAGAGAGAGAGAGAAAGAAAATATGTTTGACACCGTTATAAGAGACAAACACTGAGGGCCATGATGATGTTATTAATTAAGTAGTGCAGTATGTGTGTGTGTGTGTATGTGTGCGTGTGTGAGAGAGAGAGAGGGAGAGAGAGAGTGTGAGAGAGAGAGAGAGAGAAAGATATTTGACACCATTATAAGCAACACTTGTGGCTATACTGAATCTACACGCACACACACACACACATACACAGATCATATTAACAATCATCAGTAGCATCATTCACACCTTTCTATGTAACACACACTGTTCAGACAGAGCTGTGTGTTTTTGCATTATTAAAGAGAAACTCCACCAATTTTTCAAAATTCCCGAGTAATTAAGTGGTTGAGATGTGAGCAGTCGGTCAGAGTGGGTTTGTTGTGAAATGCTCCGTTCTAGAGAAACTTGGCAAGCAAGCAACTCTGTACAGTGGTGGTGAATGGAACCAGATGTCTGCCTCTAAAATCTCCTTCACAGTTATTACATGTAAGAGTTATGAATACATTGCCTGGTGCCTGAAACATTCTTTTACCAGAGTTTTGAGAAGCTTTTGGCCTAAAACTAAATCCATTCATGGGGGAGGGGTACATGCAGGGCGTTATGAGGCAAAATAGTCCCCAAAGAAAACTTCAGATTTGCCACTATTTTAACATCATCAACATTCCATATAAACACTCTGAAGACACGTGTAGGTTCACTGGTCGGTTTAGATAGTAAATAAAATGTTGTGTTGTTGACATGGAGACCCCTGGATTCATTCACCACCACTGAAAAGAAATCAGAGTCAGTGAGTTTCTGTACAGTGAACTATTTAATATCAAGCCTTCTCTGAATGACTTTCCTCCAAGAATTAGGTTTCTCTCTCTCTCTCTCTCCCCTCTAGAGTTCAAGTTCAGGTTCAGTGGTTCCTTACTGGTGTCACTGTTACAGGTCACATTGCTGAGTTTTGACATAAACAGGAGAAATAAAGAAACACAAGAGATGAGAGAGAACAAGTATCTACATTACACATTTATTTATTTGCTACTTTACCTCACTTGCTGTCCCCTTGCTAATTTGTCAAATTCTCTCTCTTTCTCTCTCTCTCTCTCACTCTCTCTCTCTTTTCTCTCTCTTTCTTTTTTCTCTCATTCTTTCTCCCTGTCTTTTTGTGTAATTCTGTCTCTTTTTCTGTTTCTCTTTCCATCTCTTTATTTTTCTTTCTCTTCTTTCACTTTTTCTCTTTCTCCGTCTCTCTTCTTTTATCTCTTTCCATTTCTCTCTCTCTCTCTCTCTCTCTCTCTCTCTTTCTCCCTACTTCTCTTTTCATATGTTTTTGTCTCTTTCTGTCTCTTTCTTCCTTCCTTCCTTTCTTTCTTTCTTTCTTTCTTTCTTTTCTCACTCAGTTTCTCTCTGTCTCTCTTTCTTTTCCCTCACTTTTCTTTCTCTCTTTTTCTCTCCCAGTCTCTCTTTCTTTCTTTCTTTTTCTCACTCAGTTCCTCTCTCTTTACCTCTCTCTTTCTTTTTCTTCCCTCTTCTTTCCATCTTTTTCCCTCTCTTTCTCTCTCAGTCTCTCTCTACTGCTCTCTCTCTCTCTCTCTCTCTCTCTCTCTCTCTCTCTTTCATTTTAAGCAGAAGTCTCTCGCCCGTCCTTGAGCGGATCTCGGCGTCCCATCCCAGATCACTAGCAGATGCGGCCGAGCCCTGAATGAGCGCATTGTTTAACCCGGCTGAACATTATCCCATGGTAAACAGTTACATTCTAGCTGAGGATACTATTACTGCACTTTGATAGCGGAGGCGTATAGCCTATAACAGGCCAGGCTGTGTTTTTCTCCCGCTCGGATTGCCTTTCACTTCCATTCGATTCCAAGCTCTTAGCACAATGTGGATCAAGTGCAAAGGAATATGGTTTGTAAACACGACCAACAGGCCTAATATGCAGCGACAAATAAGATTACAGGATGGAGTTTTTGTCTCCTGGGATGGAGGTTGGTGTTTGCCGAGGAAAAAAAGTATAGTTATGAAACAAAACGGCTCTTCTATCCAAGCAGGGATAGAATGTGGGTGGGTGGGAGGGTTAATACATTTTTTGGACAAAAATATTCTCATTACATATGTATGGGGCATATTATTACATACAAGTACTTACATTCATATCATACGGATGGGGCACTATTATTACTTATGGATTCTTACACATATATAATACATATGAGACTATATATAGATACTTATATATGTATTTATAGATACTTAAATATATTACATATGGGACATGTTATTACATGTAGATAATTACATGTAATAGGGTGTATATTATTACTTATTGGTACTTGTATATATTTATATATGTATATATACATATAGTATATGTATATATCACATACACACACACACACACACACACACATACACACACACACACACACACACACACACACACACACACGACATATGCATGACCCCACATCCAGACACTATATGAAAACAATCCTGTGTATGCGTGTCTTCGTGTGGGAGAGTGTGTGTTTGTACGGGAGAGTGTGTGGGTGTGAGAGAGAGGAGAGAGTCTCCATTTCAAAAAGATGCTTACGGGATTTCTACGAGAGGGGCAGTATTACAAACGGAATTAGGAGAAGATATGAAACAGCTGGGTCGAGATCATTACCATTACGTTCCTTTAGCAAAGATTAGTCAAAAATAAACACTTGATTTTCAATCACGGCAATGAATTAAGTTATGTTACTCAAAATATGTGCTTTTAGAAGGTCTCCAAAACATGTAGTGAGGACCATATCTGAGATACCTCTCATCTTATATAAAGGCTGTTGCAGCTGGAGCTCCCTTCACACTGTAAGACTGCAGTCAGACTTACATTTGACTGAAAGGACAATTCACATGAATGGGAGCAGTAGCTAAATGGAATTTGCTTTTCCATTACATTAACATCATTTTGTGCAACCAGGTGAGCTTTAGTCTTGCAAACCCAGAGGGTGGACAGTTGTCTCTTTTTTGCTGAAAAAAGCAGAAATGGCCAATTATTACAGTTTTAGGACACTCCATTTGCTCATTGCAAAAAAAAAAAAAACAGTTAGCTAATGTTAGCTATTCACTGGACCACCATAATCATCACCCAGGTTTTTGCTTCATCCCAGCAAGGCAAATGTCCAATTAGGCCGCATTTTAGTTTGGAATTAGATTTCTGCAACAGTATAATTCACCATTATCCAGTCATGTAGATAAATTTAAGTTCAAATACAAGTGTACAGTCACGCGTACTAAGTAAGATTAGTGTTCAGAGCACGAAACTGTGACTCGCTGACCGCTCAACACCACAGGCACAACCAGTTAGCAAGACTAGCATAGCTTGCACAGCCTAGCTACAACACCTAACTTGCAACACAAACTCCCATTTATGGTGTAATAGTACTTCATATATAATCCTGAATCATTTTTATTTATGACTAGTTAAAACAGCGCTGATAGCTAACAATAATGTTGGCTAGGTGTCTAAGTAATAGGGTTGCAAACCGTCCCGAAATGTCCAGGACATCCCGAAATATGGGTGTTTCAATCACAGCCTCGTCGGCCACTTGCGATCGTTTAATTATGCCTTACGCACGGTATCCCTGTACAGTCCATCCCCAACCCCCACCCCCCCCACACCGCCCCCCCACGGTCACCGTCATCCCCATCATCCCCCTCCGCTCACAAGCCACAAGCTGCCCCCCCCCCAGCTCCCCGCATCAGCAAAACACACGCCAAAATCTCACTCCAAGGTTTTTGGAAAAGTTGGGAGCCCTGAAAGTGTCCCTCAGTTGGGGTTGAGAAAGTTGGCAACCCTACTAAGTAACCAAGCTGACAATGGCAAATCATTGTTATTTATTTATGTCCTAGCAATAGTTCATGATAAAGCTGATGTACTTTCCGTTTGTTGAACAAATTAAGGCTTTGTAGTTAGCTTGGCATGGCATGAGGGAGAGTTGTATTTCCAGGGCTCTTCAGAATTGTTTTGGTGTTGATTTGATGTGATTTTTGGCTAAAATGGCTAAAACAGAATCATCATTCACTCACTGATGATTGTTGCCAAGTTTTCAGAAGTACTCCAATGAGGCTTACCTTATGTAACCTGAAAAAGGAGACTAAAATGTTTCTGTTTCAAAGACAATTATCAAAGATAATGTGACTTTGACAGCCGCTGTGTATGTGTGTGTATATCTGTTTCTCTTCAAAGGAGGTGTATTATTTCAACATTGTTTCAGTCTGCAGCTATAAACCTATTAGTCAGAGAGACAATGTGTACTTCAGCATAGTTCTTCACTGAGTGTCCAGTTAAAGCACTTATCAGCGTTTGCGTACAGGTGTTCCCCACTGCTTTACTTCAGGCCCGGCTGCGCTATTTGCCATCAGATGTTGATTCATACTTACCGAATGCTAAAAATGCACCCAAATTTCCCCCTTACAACAAACGTAGTCGATCAGCTGACTCATACTTGGTGTTTGAAATTTGCTTCTTGGGCTAATGTAACTAACAAGTAATGTAATCCTAAGTATATCAGTTAGCGCTCTGCAACCTGCATGCCTGTCTCACGCTTGTCATTTGAAATGATTAAACTCGTTTGAGTCAAGTGTGTGGTGATTTAGGCATGCACCTGGTGCCCATTAACTTCCATGGCATGTTAGCTACTTTAGCTTTAGTTTAAAACTAGAGAAGCAAACTCAAGATGCTGAGCATGTCTTTGATGACTGACTGCATTTGGAGTAAGGGGGATTGGGTATCTATTATTTTACAATGCTATCCAATGAGGTGTAAGTTTGCATTACTAGTTAGCTTTGTTAACCTCATAGCTTCATCGCTAAAGTAGCAAACTTCATATGCTAAACACATATTGGCTGATCAACTGTATTTGGGGTTATTTGCATCTCCTCCTCTCCATCTTCTTGCACTACTCTTACATAAAGATCTAGCACTTAATACTCTCCTCCTCTCTCACGCTCTCTTATTTTTCTCTTTCTCTCTCTCTTTCTCCCTTTCTCTCTCTGTAGTTCTGGCTCTCCCGCTCTCTGTTTCTCTTTCCATCTCTTTATTTTTCTTTCTCTTTCTCTGTCTCTCTTCCTTTCTCTCTTTCCATCTCTCTCTCTCCCTGCGTCTCTCTTTTTAGATCTTTGTTTTTGTCCCTTTCTCTCTCTATCTCTTTCTTTCTTTCTTTTTTCTTTCTTTCTTTCTTTTTGTCACTCCATTCCTCTCTCTTTATCGCTTTCTTTTTCTTTCCTCATTCTTTCCACTTTTTCCCTTCTCTTTCTGTCCCAGTCTCTCTTTCTTTCCTTCTTTTTCTCACTCTGTTTCTCTCTCTTCATCTCTCTCTTTTTCTTCCCCATTTTTAAAAATCTTTTTCCCTGGTTCTCACACTGTCCTGAAACTTTAATGTGTCCTCATATTGTTGGCCGCTTTCGATAAAATCGTCTGCAAGATGAATGTAATGAAATGTAATGTAATAAGGAGTTTATTTATTGCTTTAAAACAAAGTTGTCCATCAAATCTGTAGCATGGAGGCGAATAGTAATGATGATTTTAAGTCAAAATTCCTTTGAATGGTCAGTGTTAGCATTTGGCTGGAAGTCGAGCTAATGAGGCTTATTCTAGTGTTTGATTGTCAATTCGTTTCGTGCCTTTTGCCTTTGTGGACATTCAAAATCTTGGAAGGAGGTAAAGAGGAGGGGGCAGAATATACTCTGCATATTCAAGAGTCTCCAGGGTGGCTACGGTAGGTGAGAGCAGCGTTTGGCAAAAAATGGCAAGGAATTAATGGAATTGTCCGTTTTAAAACAGGATGAATAGCGGCTCTCTGTGTAATTGGATAATGTGCGTGCTGCTATAATAAAAGAATTCTGAGCCGAAGCTGTGAGGAGGTGAACAAAGTGTTTCAGTGCCATGTGCAGTTAATTAGACTAATGAAACCCTATCTGAAATAAAAGGTCAAATTTACTGAATTTCAAAGGGATCCAAGGTTGGGGGGAGTCCATTATGTTTCCTTCCCTCTCTCTCTACCTTGTGTGTGTGTGTGTGTGTGAGAGTTTGCATGCCCGTCTCTCCGTCATTACTGCCAAGTATCCTGCTGAGTGAATCTCTCTGATTTGTCCGGCTTCCAGATTCTTGATCTCTTGATTTAGGCCCTGTTTCTTTTAGCGGCTAACAGTATTAGCTTCCAGATAGACTTGGCCAGATTTAATCACACTGGGCATCGGATTCGCCCGCTGCGGTCAAACCGGGACAGAGAGCACATCTGTTTAGTGTATATCAACACTGGGGTGGGCAGCATGACAATATTTTATCATTATCTTAATACATTGCGTCATAACCCAGAGGAAGGAGGTATTCAGCACTTGACCTTATTACATCTCCTGTTCAAAATCATTTTAAGACTAAATGGGGATAAAGAATCAGATTATTAAGGTCTTGTCAAGTCTTGAAAAATAACACTGACATATTAATATATTTCAGTCTAAAACGGATGGACTGCAACTCTATGAAAAAAAATGAACATGTACCTAATATGATTTTATGTGATGATCAGTATTAACCCCATAGTGACTGTAGTGTCTCTCAACTTCAGGCTACATCATCAGAAGTCAGTTTTCTCAGTGTTTAAATCATCAAATCTTGTTTTAGAGACACTGCTGTATGTTGTATTTTGGCAGCAGATGTAGCAACTGTCAAATTTTTAATTTTTGCCAGTGTCCCTTTAAACAATTTGTATTTCTGGAATTCTGCTCCTGAGAAACAAACCTTGAAACTGAATATTAGCGTTAATGGACCTAAAAAAAAAAAAAACTTTTCTCAAAGGTGACTATTCTGTCTCTGACTCATCTCAGCCCTACGGAATAATATTTACATAAGAAAAGTCACATCATTTTCTTATATAACTCTGTTCTACATCTGCATCTACATTCTACAACTTTTCAGCAGTATCCCCATGCACAGGGAGAGACTCACACTTTCTCTTTTGTCTCCAGAACATCTTACAGTAAAATGCTTATGTTCCTTTCCTTTTTCCTCCTAAGGGGAGCTCGGAGAAAGAATTCAGAAATCAGTGAATCTTCACTAACACAGTTCTGAGACTGTGATTAACAGAAAAATTCATTTTGAAGGTTACTTTACAGAATTTCTGCAAAATTTAAACATTAAGATGTAAACAAAGACATTTGGAGCTAGACATACAGAATTGCTCACATAGGAACCAGACATCTTAGCAGTTAAGTGCCTATAAAAGAAAGTTATTAAATGAAATTGTTATTCATTTATGGTGGAGGGATACATGCAGGGCGTTGTGAGGCAAAATAGTTCCCAAAGAAATCTAATTTAGTTCAGATTTACCACTATGGTTCCATACTCAATTTTCCATATAAACACTCAGAAGACACATGTAGGTTCACTGGAGGGTTTGGATAGTAAATAAAATGGCTGTATTTGTTTCATAGATGCAAGCCCTGGTTCCATTCACCACCACTGTAAAGAAACCTGGGTTGATAAGTTTCTCTACAGTGAACCATTTCACACCAAACCCGCTATGAATAACATCTTAACAATATAATTTTGCACATTTTGAAATAATTGGTGGAATTCCCCAGGATTTAATCCAGCTATAAACAATGACCAATGGTGTCACACTGTCACAGAAAATCTGCATAGTAACAAGAATCTGATTGGATGTTAACTTATTGTGCTGTTACCATTTTTGTTTTTGCCAACTGCTTGGTATTACCTCATTTATTCCTTAAACATTCTATATAGTTAGCAAACCTAAAAAAGATAATTTATGCATATTATGTTTCACAATTTATGCATAGTTCCAGGGGCACATTTTGATTGGTTTAGGTTCCAACAACAAATATGACAACATCACAAATAACAGCATGGCTTTTTCACAATAACTGTATCACTCCGCTGAATGACTGGCTTTACATTGGAGCTATTTTCTTCTTTAGTGTCTAGATCAGAAATTGAACCCCTTAGATAAATTTATTAGCAGCCTGTTTGGTCCGAGCCTGATGAAGAGTGTGAGCGCAAGTCTGCATCACATTATCAACCTGTCATCGCCCCTCAGTAAACTTTTCGGGGATGACAGAACGACTAACCTAACATTAAACAAACTGGAGTTCAGCAGAAACTAGCAGAACACAAACCAATGAACAAGACGAGCTGTGAGATGCTTTTCCGAATGAACAAAACCACATTAAGGGAAATCTGAAAGCTCAGCTTTAGCACATGCTTCATACGCCTCCATCTATAACACAGAAGGATCTACTCTTTTTGGTGGAAGGAATGTGATATTAAAGCACATTTGACACAAAATCTGAAGATTCTTTGCTTTACCATGTTCTTTATTGTGCAGAACTGCTGTATAACAGCAGTAACATTTGAGGTTGTGCATTTTCACTAATAACATCACAGCAGTCAGGATCTACTGTGACCGAATCACAGCCGTGATGTTATTCATTATAACGCTCTCCCTCTGCTGTTCTACTGATAAATGAAACGTCTTGAAGCATCACAATTTTACTTGATTCATCAAATTTCCAAACCCTCATCAATATCATGAAATATTTCTGAAATTATGCCAGTCCTCATCCACATGTAAGTTACTGCCTGTACGTTACACGTGATCTCAGGGAAGCACCATCAGGAGAGATCAACCAGGTAAATGTTTGAGGCCCTTGATGGCTATTCATATCGGCATATTCTGCCGTGACAGCTACAAACCCCCTTAAACCTCCCATAAAGGCGCTATACAGTGCACAGCCATTGCCTCAAAAACCCTTTAAGTGGAGCCCCTGCTAGCTGCTGTATGACAGCTGGATACTGTTATTTATGACAGTCAGCTACCTGTGACTGTCATACAAGCTCAAGAGCAGCTTTTATCCTCAGGTCATGAGGCTCCTCAACCAGCATAGGCCTCACATTCACTCCACAGCACCATAATACCTTCTGCACCTTTTTTTTTTTTTAACTCTATAGCACCATTCGGCAATTGCACAATGACAATTTGCACATATTCTAATGATTCTCCACTGTAAATATTCTGATACTTTAGTCCATGGTTTGTTTATACTGTTATATTATTTACATTTGTGTATATTTGTAAAATTATGGCACTTTTCCGCTTGCTGAAGGAACACTGCCTTACCGCGAGCAAACGTTTTTCCATTACAAATAAAGTGACCCATACACAAGCCATACCCGTGCTGCTCGATGGCAGGGCCGAAAGCGGGCCGCAGCCCAGCTGACTACGTCACTACTTTCTGATTGGTCGAAATGTGATCATCACAGCATGGAAAGAGGCCCTTGTGTTTTTACTGTCTGCTCAAAAAAAGAACAATAGAGATTCGAACTAACAACTGGGAAGCTGACAAAGTACAAGCACTACTGTCTGTTTGGGCTGAAGATAAATTGGAGTGGGAGTTTTTAACGCTATGAGAAATGCAGGTGTACCAGGGCATCGCTAACAAGTTAGCTGGGTTATTCATCACACGGCTAAAGAATGTCGAGAAAACTCTCACTCACTCACTCACTCACTCAATTTCTGTAACCACTTAATCCACACTAGGGTTATAGGTACCTGGAGCCTGCGCCGGGGTCAACGGGCGCGAGGCAGGGACTCACCTTAGGCGGGGCGGCAGCCCACCGCAGATACCAAGAAAACATTTTAAAATTCAAACAAGACAATAAATATTGAAAGACCATAATATCAAAAGCAGCTCTGACAGAAAAACTTTCGGCTGGTGCGACTACATGGACATAATTTTGGGACAACAACCAGCCATAAACTGTGGGGAGAGAATTGCACTGCCAATGCGTCAGCAACACCGTTACTGGGCTAAAAGATACAATGGAAAATCAAACTTCCGTGCCATCACAGTACAGTTTAGGTACAGCATGGTTACTGTATACTTATGGAAAAGTGCCTTTATTCTATTATTCTTCTACTTTATTCTACTTTCTAGTTATTGCACTGTCACAGGAGCGATTCAGGGTTACATTTCACTGCACGTTGTACTTGTATAGCTGTGTATGTGATAAATAAACATCTTGAATCTTGAATCTTAAGTCACACATTATCAGGGGGATGGGGTCCTTCGGTGGGCTTCTTTGCCTGGGGCCCCCCAGAGTCTAGTGATCTGCAGGCAAACTGAACAAACATTACAAACTCCAGGCTCTGTGATCATGAGTTAGAAGCTCTGTGACCTTCATGAGTTTAGACGTGCATCAGTTCGACCACAAGAGTTTTGGAAATGAAGAGCTGTCTGTGTGATTACTCCGTATCAAATGCTACGATGTCCTAGCTGAGCTCACCCACTTTCCAGCCCTCCAACAACCGCAGTGTCACGGCGGGCACATAATCACACTGCTCTGATTTTTTTTAGAAAATGGCTTCGGACACTGAGGAGGAGCTTGTAGTTTGATGTAATTCACTGTGTCTCTGGGTTTAACACTGATACTGAGCTGTTTTTTTCCCCCTCTGTCTGTTCCCTGCAAAGCTCCCGGGACTAATTTAACTGGCCTGGACTCCAGCGTGGAGGATTATCAGGAATCCAGTGAAATGACTCTTACGCAGTGCAGGGACAGACATATGCTGTTCCGATCAGCTGCATGAAGGAGATTTAAAATAAGCTGAGATGGGGAGGCTAATGAGAGAGGTATGTTAAAGCCTCTCAGCCAGAAGGATGGACGGATACTTGGCTAAAGAGGTCATACAGAGAGTTATCATGATCTTCTGCTAATCAGAAACAATTCCAATTGCATTCATGTGGAATATCATGTGCAATATCACTACTTATGTCATTACTTATGCCACTACTTATACAATAGTCTTATCATTTGCAATATCACTACTTATATCACTATTACATACAATAACAGACTCGGTATGGAGAACAACCCCAAACCACTATTTGTGTTAACTAGTACATGACTTCAGCAGTAATTTTATTTATTTATCAATAATATTTATATCTGCCTCTCTTACTGACCACAGCGTTTTGTGTACATAGTACATTATATACAGTATTTTCAGGGTATTTTCTGTAGAGTCTCATTTGGACTTTATACTTTATTTTAGGTTTTTCTTGTGTCTTCTTTGTGTATCTGTGTGTCTGTGCAGTTGCAGCATAAGCAGTTTCCTCCGGGATTAATAAAGTTTTCAGATTCTGATTCTGATTCGTATCATGAAACTTAATCTCGGCCTCGCTCCAGTACTTGTGGTGGGGTAAGTAATGCCTTAGTGAGTCCATAACTGTGTTCTAGAATGATTAGCTGTTACATAATTGTGTTCTAGAATGATTTGCTATTAAGTAATTGTGTTCTATAGCAACTGGTTGCCACATAATTATTCTAGAATGATTAGTTGTTAGGCAGTTGTGTTCTAGAATAATTTGCTGTTGCATAATTGATACCGAATGATTAGCTGTTACATAACTATGTTCTAGAATGATTCTCTCTTGATATAGAACAGTTAGCTGTTATGTAATTGTGTTCTAAGATGACTCTGTGTTAGGAAAATTGTGTTCCAGACTGGTTAGCTTTTACGTAAGTGGGTTCTAAAATGATCTGCTGTTAGATACTTGTGTTACAGAAAAATTACGTTTTTGTTGTAGAATAATTAGCTGTTACGCAAGTGTGTTCTAGAATGATTTGCTGTAGGTAATTGTGTTCTAGAACAATTAACTGGCATGTAATTATTCTAGAATGATTCGCTGTTTTGTAATAGTGTTCTGATTGTGCACAGTCTCTGTGGTGCAAATGGTTCGCGCCACCGGCTGTTAACTGAAAGGTTGGTGGTTCGAGCCCACCCAGGGGCAGAAAACTTTTCACAGGTCTTCACTTATTGGGGCAGCAGGTGGCAAAGTAGTTAGGGAGTTGCCCCTGCGATCAGAAGGTCGAGGGTTCGAATCCTAGGACTGCTAGTGGCACCACTGAGGTGGGTTAAATCAGAGAAAGGTTTTCACATTGTTCACACTGTGTGCTGTGCTGTGTTAATGCGTGACTATAAGGGGCCACTTTACTTGACTACTGTCATAGAAGGATTAGCTGTCACATAATCAGTTCTAGAATGATTCGCTGTCATGTAATTGTGTTCAAAAACAATTCGCTGTTAGTTAATTGTGTTCTAGAATAATTAGCAGTCACATAATTGTGTCCTAGAACAATGAGCTGTTATGTAATTGTATTCTAGAATGATTTGCTCTTAGGTAAGTGGGTTCTAGAATAATTCGCTCTTGTGTAATTTTGTCCTAGAACAATTACTTGCTACGTAATTGTGTTTTAGAACATTAGCTGTTATGTAACTGTGTTCTAGAATGATTAACTTCACTGTAAAGGAGCAGAGCTACACTGCTGTAGTGGCTGCATATGCAGTCTTAGGGACCTACCAAAATATTAAAAAAAAAAAATTGTTTAGATGAGCAGTAATTTTTAAAAACATTAACAATACTAAATATGCTAAATAAAGCAAAAAAGAATAAATACAAATAACATTATACAGTAAATAGTGATTTTATGTACAGTATATCAGTGTGTTTCTTGTGGAAGCCCAGTATTACTTGTATTTCCCATCAGAAACCTGGTTTGACTCAATCAGTACCTTATTAAATTAAATCAAGAGCTGCTGATGGAATTTCACAAATCTAAGCAATGGCTGAAGGAACCGAGGAGAAATCTGTGTTTAACTGTAAAAGATAAAGAGAGGTTGGACAGTGGTCATGCAAAAATAAACTATGATTGGTGTTTAGTAATCAAAATGTCATAAGTTGTCTTCATAGAAAGAAAATGACATACAAGAAATATGTGACACATGGGCCTCTTAATGACTTACTACCGTTAGACTAGAGGTGGACTAGCTAGTGTACTAATGTACTAGTCTGCCGAGTATAAAGCGATTTAACTTATTCTGAGCCTGTTTTGAGGGACTTTAAGTGAGCTAGTATCTAGCGAATCTCGCCAGTGTACTTACTAGTGTACACAGATAGGCAGTCAGTGCTCAGAATGAATACAGCGAGATTTACACTATGTGCACTAGGTAGTGTACATGTAGAAATCAGCTGGAACATACCCAGTTCACAGACATGGCGGCGTCCGTGTGTATGAGTAGTATTTTGGTGTGTGGACCTCGATAAAGCAATTTTTTTCTTTATCCTGAAACATTTGCTGTGGACTATTGAAGCGAAATACAAGTGTGAGTGTTGTCAGACGAGAAGGGACAACTTTGGGCCCCGGAGAAGATATGTTTAATTCAAAAGGGAGGTGACATTGCGAGTGACACTCAGTTAGCTTTCGCTAGCTGGACTGATAACAGAAAGTTTTTCTCGTTTAGGAAAAGTTCATTAGGACTCAGTGGACGGTTATGGCACACATTCACACCTGCTGCACGAAGTGAGTTGCTTTCTGTATTCTGTTTTTCGTTTCGTTTCGTTTCTGTAGCTCCTAGAAAGGTGGCTAACTGTGTCTTAACTTTAATGAGAGGCTTGGCTGCTATAATTCACACATATGTTTTGGTCATGTGTGTTATTTCACTCTAAGGAGTTTCCCATAACATGAGTATTTTATGTTTTGCTGGAACATTAAATTTTTTCACTGTGTTATTACATACATGTAAGATAAACCTAATAAAGGTTTATCTTACATGATCAAGCCCAAAAGTGTATTGGAGGAACATGTCTAAGTCATTACTATGTCATTAAACTCCTACAGAGTGTATTGATGACTGTGTGGCTGATCTCTTATATGTGAACTTGTAATCTTTTCTGTGGAAACTGTGCGTATCTGTTGTAGCTCACTTAGGATGATCGGATACTTCTGGACAGTGTAGATATATAAACTTCTCTCTCTGCTGATAAACAAATATGTGTCCTCCAGTAAAGGAAGCTCAGTAGCTCTCGTATGGGACCATGGGTAAAGGGACAGGGGCTTCACCATAGAGAATTAGGAGAATTAGAGAAAAGGATATATTACATTTAAAGAATATCTTTCAGGCTGTTGTACTGAAGTCCATGCACCCCACTCATAAATTCATAAATTCTGCAAAGTCTCTGTATAAAATAGTTTTGAGGGGAAATTATGCGTAGCTGACTTTAGGAAATTGTGCAAATTTCCCACCCGCGGGACTAATAAATATCTTATCTTGCCGTGCTGTTAACTAATAGGCAGTTTGCCTTTTATTTGCTACTTTTCCAGGATGGCTGTGTGCTCACGACTTGCTTATCTTGGCTCAACAAGACGAGGGCTTCGGAGTTTGAGCATCTTCTCCAGCCCCTCTCCCTCAAATTGGACTAAAGTGGTTTCGGATGCGGAGAAGATCGTAGGATATCCCACATCATTCATGAGCCTCCGCTGCCTGCTCAGCGATGAGCTCAGCAACGTGGCCATGCATGTGAGGAAGCTGGTCGGGACGAAACACCCCCTACTAAACACTGCCAGGTATGAGTGCTTTGCTAGTGCTGTACAAGTATGTTACTGCACCTAGTCAGGTGTGATTAAGTAACTAAATCCTGCCAGGTACAAACCTGTGACAAAAACGCTGCCAGGTGCATTACTAAACCCAGCCTTGTACAAATGTTTTATTAAACTCAGCCTAGTAGAAGTGCTTTATTAAACACAGCTGGGTATGAGTACCTAACTAATCCCTTCCAGGTACTAGTGCTTTACTTAACCCTGCTGGGTCTATGTGCATTACTAAACCCAGTCAGAAACAAGTGTTTTACTAAACCCAGCCAGTTGCAACTTTGCTAATTAATCCAGCCAGGTACAAGTGGGTTAGTAAACTCTCCCAAGTATGAGTATGTGACTAAACCCAGCCAAGTACAAGTGGGTTACTGAACACAGCCAGGTACAAGGACATTATTGAACCCAGTAAAGATTGAGGGCATTACCGAAACCAGTGAAGTTCAGTGGCATTACCAAAGCCAGCGAAGTTTGGGGCGTTACTGAAGCCAGCGAAGGCTGAGGGCAATACTGATCCCAGCCAGACACGAATGCCTTATTGATACAAGTGTGTTTGTAAACTCTACCAGGAATGAGTGTGCCAGCTATGAGTGCATTACTAACCCAGCCGTTCAACCCTGCAACCCCACCCGTTCTTGTTGAAGTGTTGTTATTTCAGACAGTCTGTTGTAGAGTTATTGGGGCAGGTGGTTTTGGAAAGTGATTAGTTGTGCAGTTCGAACAGCAAAAATGAAATATAAGAAAAATGTAGAACACGGACCCCTTAAAGGAGTGGTTAATTGAAAATCTATTTTGCCCACTATATTGTCTGTATCTTTTGTGGTCACATGACTTCTCTATAGCTCCAGTGCGGGCTTTAGGCACTAAACATGTCCTGCCTCATTGAGAAGAAAAAATTAGATGTCTTTTACATGGTTGGTTTTGGTTTGTCAACATGTTAACTTTGAGTTTAGGACAGCTGAAATAGTGTTGCACTGATCTTGTTCTGCAGACACAGTAGTCCAATACTGTGCAATAGCGGTTGCAACAGTGTGGTGTGATTAACCACAGTGGTGTCAGTAAAGTCAAACTGTCAGCCTGTCAGTTGCCCTCTCATTGGTTTTGATAGGATAAGTCATCATGCACTTTAGACACTTCAAAATATCCTGAGGCAGTAGCTACTTGCCTGAGGCCTTCTGCTAAAGTCAGTGTGACATAGCTGGTCTGACATGGACAGAACAATAAATCTCCTTTGTTTGCATCTGTACATCTAATTTACACTCAAGTAATTGAGAACACCCACTAGGCCCTGTGAAAAATTCACCATTTGATGAATGTGAGATTTACTTAAATCTGTGGAAAAAGCGGAGACGGTTCAGTTACATTTTCGTTCACGCTCATGAAGCTCATTAACTTACCACTGAACTGCTGTTTCAATCAGAGGTTCGTTAGGCTGAGAACCAATAAAGACAATTTGAGTGACAGTAAACAAATGCTGTTTTTTCCCCACTTTATCTGTGTGGCAGCCTTCCTAATGGCTTTATTCATTAAGCCACGAATCTCTCAGGAAAAGTAAGGTACTCTTTATGGTCTAGTCCGTGTTAGTGACCAATTAAGGAGTTTGGATGAAGTCTAAAAGCTGGAGAAAATAAAGCTTAGCAAAGTAGAGCTGCTCAATATATTGTTTACTCATTATTGTGATATTTTCTTGCAGTACTGATATTAAGAAAATTGCTCATATTGCTACAGTATGCAAATGATCCCACTAACTTGTTGGTGTTTTAAAAGTGAAGAACAGTCACAGATCTAGATGACTTTCTGGGGGTGTTTTGATGAAGTTTTTTGTAATGCAACAAAAGTAGGTTATTTTGGTCAAAGGCTGGTCTTTAACCATGCCGCATTATTGATTAATCAGTGTATTTTTGAAGAGCCCATGTCATGGACAGCTGGGTTTTTCACTCGCCGTGGTATGTAAACATTGTTATTGCTTCAGGTCATGCTGTTCACTGCTCTGTCCATACTGTTTCGAATTCACTGTTTTCATGATGTCACAAAAAGAACACATTTACATGTATCCGTGTTTCTTTTGGTAACATTTTTCAATGGCAGCTTACTATGGCCAAAGTGTTGCCACCATGGCCAAAAAAACGAAAAAAACAAAACCTGCCCCTGTCATCGACAAAATGAAATCACTCACCAGCTCTCCTCAACAAGATCAAACCACACCAAACCTCTTTATCCACAGGAAACACTTTATGTCTGAACTTTATATGTCCATTCATGAAGTCATAAAGAGTGTTTCAGCCTGGATTACTTTTTCAAAGAGCTACAATATAGAGCAGCCAATCAGAACGGAGGTCATTTACGTTGGATAAGTCTTAAAGACGCAGTAACCAAGACAGCCGGTTCAACTCCAAGGTGTAAAGAAAGGTTGGAACATTCTCTTATAAGAATTAATTATGGCCAGGTACATCACAATCACAATATGTAGCAATATAACTGCCGAGTATTTTGTCTCCCTAGCCACTACAAAACTGTAAGAAATTCAGCACTGTGTGTAGAGGACTAATTGTGGACTGTGTGGAGGAAATGAGTAGGAAAGGTGGGGACAAAAAGGGAAATGAATGGGGTAAAAATTGGAATGAAGCCTGCAGCTCCAGTAACATGTGAGATGACTTAACCCTGTCTGTAACTTCAGATGAGATGGATTAGATGTCCTCTGGTCTGAAACAGAGTAATGATTCTATGACTAAGTTCAAATTACATGGGTTTAAAGCATGGATTCTAACTTCTCAATATTATTTCATTAATGTTACCGCTGTCTTCATAGTTTCTCCACTTTGCCATAACGAGACAAGCCTCAATCAGGCTCCCTCCTGTGGCTGCAGCCGGCAGTTTTGTCTGGCTTTCTGCAGGCTAAAAGAGAGATTGACAGGTGTGAGCAACTAATGACTGACCAAACAGAAAGATGCAGAGAAGGACAGAAGTTTATTTCAGGTCATTCAGAAGCTTCCTGGCTTCTGAACAGGAATACTCCAGTGTTTTTCAAGCTAATCTCACTCAGATGCAGCACGCTGAGTTGCCATCAGGCTGAAAAACATCAAGAGTATTCCTTTAAGCTTGCGTGGGCTTGATCCACTCTAAAGCTAAGTTTTCCCAGGAGAATAGTTTCTTTTTTTAACATAATGTGCTGTAATCATTAGGTACGTTAAAATGGACAGCTCAGAAAAGTAGCACAGACTGATCTGATGTTAAGGCTGAGTATCAGATTTAGTACCAACCAAATAACTTCAGTACTTCTAACGTTCAGCACATAAGTCATCGGGCTTAGCATTTGTGAGCAATAGGGATACTGGTTGTGGACGGTTCTTTGACTGTCTAAAACATATTTTTTATGTCAGCACTTCTTGATTAGTCTTCAGTCCGTCACATTCAGTAAATACTCTCGCTTTCAGCACCTCAATGAACCAGAATTTGCTGGTACTGGTTTGTAGCTCAAAGTGTGGCCAGTGACGAAGCGTGTGAGAAACTTAATTCCTTCTTTTCCTTGGGTGTATTTTAAGCCATTGATACCGGACAAGTTTTGCACAGTTTGTAGGTCTTACTTTATTTATATAAAGTATGTTATATTTTAATTACAAATATGGTATTAGCTTTTGTTTTAAGTCTGTTTCACTAATGAATTTGTGTGTGCGTATCTGTATTCTGAAAAAAAAGAAGGCTGGAACAGTAAACGTTAAGTTTCAGGGAGAAGCTACCTCTGTTCAGGGAAAAACTTTTGTCCCCATCTGTTCAACTGAGTACGTCTTATGTAACAAATACTGAAGTTTTCATTCTTTAGTAGTTTTTTATATCTGTGTCGTTATTCGTATTTTTCATAATATTAATATTCTCTTCACATAAAGACATTTATTGGTCTTCAGGAATGCAAACTTTCCTTCTGTAAAAAACACAGTTTTGAATCCAAAATAGGTCACTTGTGTGATTCATGTCTGGGTCTACAAGGACAGAGTCATGAGAACCAAGCAAAAAAGAAATAAAGGCTCCTGGCCAGGACTACTTGTTTAACATTATTGATGTTACTAACTGTCATAACCACGATGTAATTAAACTTGAGATTGATTTTGGATTTATTCTGGAATGTGAGACTAATTCATGAGACAGCCGTGTAGATATTTCGCTAAAATGAACCTACATTACTGATGTAGGTAAACAGAATGCTTGTTACAGTAGCCTAATTATGTAATTTGAGAAGGGAGCAAATGCCAAGCTCACTGAAAACGACAGAAGCGAAATTGAAATGACCTTGCATCTGTTTTTCTTTAATTGTAGCGGTTCATGAAATCAGTTTATAAATGTCATATCTAAGCCTTGTCTGTTAATTGCACAAACATCAGTGGGATCTAGCTCTGCACTCCTGACTGTTTCTTGATGTATTTTTTAAGTGTGCTGAACTGATGCCCCCCTTACATAATATTACTTTTGTGGCAGTAAGATTACATTAATTCTAGGGTGAGTTCCATATACCCTCACGCTAAAGTCCACATTTTAAAGCTTTTAAAAAGAAATGCATGGGGGGGTCCTAAAAGAATGAATTTGATAAATGAAGTGAGAGTGCAAAGAACCTTTTTAAAGTTTAAACATCTTCCTCATAAGGTATATAAAGGGAGTGTTTCACATTTTTCGACATCACCTCATAATCCAGAGGTTGAGAGAGAATAAAACTCATTCAGAGTGGGTTCAGTGTAAAAAGGTTATTTGTAGAGAAACTTACCTTTCTTTACAGCGGTGGCGAATGGAACCAGGGGGCATGATATCTACAAAACAAATATAGCAATTTTATTGACTATCCAAACAAGCCAGTGAACCTTTGACAAGTCTTCTGAGTGTTTATATCAAATGTTGATGGTGGTGAAATAGTGGCAATTCTGAACTAAGTTTACTTTGGGGACTATTTTGGTTCCCAGCGCCCTGCATGTACCCCTCCATTACATCTTCTCAAATCTCTGGTAAAACAATGTTTCAGGCATCGGCTACGTATTAATAACCATTTCATGTGGTGACTTTTAGAGATTTTAGAGGCAGACATTTGGTTCCATTGACCACCACTGTGAAGAATTCTGACCTGGGAAGTTTCTCTAGAATTAAGTATTTAACACTGAAACATTTGATTTTGGAGACTTTGCATCTTTGTCACCTTCTTCACCCCTGATGACTTTGCACCCTTGAGTGTTATAGCATTTTTTTACGCTAATGCTAAAAGTTTTGTTTGGATGCATTTTACATTATGTTCATCCCACAGTCCAAACAAATGGAGGTGGAGATGGCATCTTGCCTCTAGGTGCTCCTAGATGCTACGTTGCCCCCAGGTGTGAGTGTGTGCATTAATGTGTTTGTGAGTCTTCCCTGCGATGGACTGGTGACTTGTCTAAGGTGTTTCTTCAGCCTGTGACAGCTGGGATTGGCACGAGCACCCTCTGCAATATTGGTTTATGATAAAGTGGCTTGGATGATGAATGGATGGATGTGTTTGTGTTTACCCATTCAACCTTTGCTATGTTTAGTGTGGGGGTAAAAATACTGGTATTTTCAGGTCATGGATCATTTAAAATTAAAATTTTTTATGTGTAAAAATTGATTCTGGAGAACTCTAGTTATATACAAAACGGAGTACTTGGATCAGGTGAATAAAAGTTCTTGAAAATCACAACCCTGAGAGGTGCAAAAATCTTAGGTACCTATGCAAATTGTCTAAAGCCATTTTTCTCAGTGTGTGATGGTGTCTTTATGCTAGCAAAGTTAACCTTAGTATAAATGCGAACAAACAAGAAAGGAGTAAAATATCAAATATTGTGTGAGCTGGTAAGGAGAACACAGGTTTGGTTCCAGATTTCTCCTCGGTTCCTCCAGCCGTTGTTTGGATTTGTGAAACTCCATCAGCA
>JBBPCZ010000156.1:21511874-21524508 GCA_037974445.1 Brycinus macrolepidotus | reverse complement strand
GAAACTCCATCAGCAGCTCCTGATTTAATTTAATGAAGGACTGATTGAGTCAAACCAGGTTTCTGATGAAACTACAAGTTTTACTGTAGTACTACTTGACACACTGTACATAAAATCACTATTTACTGTGTAATGTTACTTGTATTTATTCTTTTTAGTTTTATTTGGTAATATTAATGTGGGGAGAAAAACTTCACTGCTCATCTAAACAGTTTATAAAAAATATTTTCAGAAGTGCCTAAGACCTTTGCAGAGCACTGTATAAGCTTTTCAGGAAAAATAGAAGCATTCTTTTGAGTCTGGCTAGCCCCATCTCCTCCTTGCCCGCTTCACTCTGATAGGATTAGCCCAGATCTCTGGTTTTGATCATTGACAGTGGTTTTCATGAAAACAAATAAATAAGAGAATGGTGTGTATTGGCGATACAGCTACTTTCCTCTGCTTTGCATCAAATGTTCATTTTTATTTGTTCAGTACTGTTTTAAAGTAAGACCAGAGGACCTGAAATTGTTTTGTGAAATCTCAGAAATGTGCCCCCCCCAACCCCCCTTTTTCATTTGGGGTATCATGTAATCTTGTAGTAATATAAAACAATCCACTGCAAAGCAACAGCTCTGCTGTGTTCGTGGGATTTTAGCTTATGCTGACAAATATGTGAAACTTTAGACTATTAAAAATTAAGCTGCCAAAAGGGGTTCTTTTGGGGTGATGTCGCATTTGCTGCCCCAAAGAACGAATGGTTCTTAAAAGAATCAAGGTAGTAAATAAAGTGAGACTTTGGAAAAACCTTTTTAAGGTTTAAAGAAGTTATATAATAAGGGGGGAGGTCCCCTCATAACACAGTGGTTGAGAGAATAAAAGAGTTGGTTTGGTGTGAAATGGTTGTTTGGATGGAAACCTACCTACTCTGATTTCTTTACAGTGGTGGTGAATTAAAACAGGGGTCATGATCTCTACAACACAAATATAACAAATTATATTTACTATCCAAACCCCTCAGTGAACCTACATGTGTCTAGTGAGTGGATATATATGGAATGCTGAAGTTTTTTGGGGGGGCTATTTTGATTCCCAGTGTCCTGCATGTACCTCTCCATTAAAGCTTCTCAAAAATCCGGTAAAACAATGTTTCAGGGATCTGGTGATGTGTTCATAACCATTTCATATAGTAACTTTTAGAGCTTTCAAAGGTGGACGTCTGGTTCCATTCACCACCACTGTGAAGAATTTTGACCCAGGAAGTTTCTCTAGAATAAAGCATTTCACACTGAAACATTTGATTTAGAGATTTCCTCTTTAAGGATTTTAGTATTGTTGTATTGGTCGATTTTATTAGTCAGCCGATGTATTATTTGTCCTCTTGTAATAAAAACAGAAGTGTTTGCGTCTTTGGTGGCAGCTGGGATGTCCTCCGTTTGAATGACACACAGAGTGAAAGTTACAGAGAAAGAGAGGATTAGTTGGGAGGGGTTAGTGGCGGGGGTAGTTGGAGAGAAATAACTGGAACCCAATCTTGTCCATCCAGACGACAGTACTGGAAACTGGAGCCCAAGGGTGTAATAACCTATACACCTAAATCTGATATGACAATCCATTTGGGTGTTGGTGTGGAGGGAGCTTGGAGGGTACCCTGTCCCCACCCCCCCCTCGTGTCAGCGCAGAGTCAGCCTTCTCTTCTTTCTTTCTGTGTCGCCTTGCCCAAGACGCGCCAATCGTATAAATACCCACAATGGCAGACGGGCAGGCCGTGGCGGATCGCTTTCCGGCTTCAGCCTCCCATTCATTCTTAAAACTGTGCCTTAGTGAGCGAATGAAGAGACTGCGGAAACGGCGACTGTGGACAATCTGGGAAAGTCCTTCGCTCTTTCTGTTTGATCAGGTGCCGTCTCCGGAGTTGTTACCGTTTGAGTAGCTGGTTAGTGTAGCTCAAGTGAAGACAATATAAAATAATTGACATTTTCATTCATGACAAGCACCAGAAAATGTACTTAAATCACTTAAATCACTTAATGCAAACTGGTCTGAGAGCCTACCATTCTTCAGATTTCACACTCTGGAAAGAATATTAAAGTATTACTTGAATGCTTTTAACCCACCAACTTTAATACAAGTCATCGACCAGTATCTGTGGTAGCTTACATAGAAATGAGGTAAAAAGCAGTATGTTCAGTGAATGCTCCCCCATGATCATGTGATATGAAATGCGTAGAGAAATTGTGTGGAAAGAACAGATTCTAAACTTTCAGTAAAGACAATATTAGTGTTTGTATGTAGAGGAGGAAACTTGAATTTGAAGGAAAGTCATCCTACTCAACCAGGGAGAACATTGCTGGAGGTCAAACTCATGATCTGAGATGTGTCATGTTTTGAGTGGCACAACTGTTTAAGCATTGGCCTTTTGATGCCAGTTTGATGCCTGGTGATGCCAAAGCCATCCATGGCTGAGGGTCCAAGACAGCATAACTGTCTTAGCTTTCTCTGGGTGGGTAAGGTGTTCCACCCTCTCCCCCATTACTGAGCATGACGCTAGCCAGCATTTTCATCTGTTAGCTGATGTTACAGAATACATAGTTAGCATTCTCCTTCAGTTATGTTGAGCTGTCCAATGATGATGTGTTTATTATAGTTTGAACAGATGTGGCGGCTTCATTTGCTAGCCTTCAACCTTCCAGCATTGTAGAATTAAATGACCCGGCTAGAGGGTGGACCTAGATAAATTATGGTTAAAATTGATAGTAAACAACAAAAAAGACAAAATGTAAGGACCTTTTGATCTAACACCTGGCTCATAACACTTGGCTCCTATAGACCTTCACTGGATCTGGAAGCTCTTTAGGACAGTGACCTCCAGGACCAGACTTGGGCACCCTTAGCTTAATATGTCAGGTTGGATTTTAGTGTGCACTGTGTACTGACATAGACATAATTTATAGACCGCTATGTTTCCTCATGCATCTTAT
Source organism: Brycinus macrolepidotus (assembly GCA_037974445.1). NCBI lineage: Eukaryota > Metazoa > Chordata > Actinopteri > Characiformes > Alestidae > Brycinus > Brycinus macrolepidotus. The sequence goes on along the minus strand of JBBPCZ010000156.1, from coordinate 21,521,548 downwards.
CTGTTATTTTGGCGGCCTAGAGTGTGGATAAAGGGCACAGAACAGGCTAGAGGACCCCCAGGTTTTCCCCTACATCTGAATTTGTCATATTAAAAAATGAGACATTCTTGTTGACCTGCAGTGGGGTATAGGTGAGCAATGACATTGTGACAAATGAAGCTGCTTCCAAGGGTAATGAATGAACACGTCCTTCAGAGAGTGACCTGTTTAACGGCAAACTGAACCCTTGACCGGTCGTTGTAGTTTACTTTTCCTTTTCATATCTGTGATGGAGATCATGTGAACGAATTTTATGTAAAAAGTTATTGTAAAGTGAAAGTAAATTAGATTTGGAATTGCACCCCTTACCCATAATGTAGTCTGCTAATTGAGACATTTTTGCTTGAGGTTTGTTTTTGTAGTTAAGCGCTGGAGCTGCGAGGCTGAAATGGCCACAAGTAATGGAAAAGTATACCCCACCAATTAGCATTAAGCTAAACTCTTGCCTAAATCATCACACCCTCACCTCAAACCATGTAGAGTTGTTCAGTCATCTCTAATAGACTTGCATATGTGCTTTTTGACACTGTGTGACACTGTTCTCTAGAACCATGAATTATAGATCAATAGCTTAGCTAAAAAATAGTAGCAAGCCTGAATTTTGCACGTGTCTGTACATCCAGTACAAACTTAAGAGACCAAATATGCCTGGGTTTATTGTCTACATTTGGCATGAAATGGAAATAATTTCCATTTTTGGTCAAAGTACTCCTTTAAAAAGAGCAAGATTTTAATACTTTCGTTCCATTTTTCGTTCTGTTTCAGCTCTGCCTTTTTTCTTTCTTTACTTTGCACTGATGGTTTCTCTCTCCGTCTAGCTTGCTCTCTCTTTCTCTCATTCCTCCTCTCTGCTGAAGGGTAGGGGGGTCGTGAGGAGGCGTGAAGTCTGCGGTGTGTGTTAGGGGGCGTGTCTGGCTGTCAGCTCTTCTCCATTAGCATGGCACTGATTCATGATGAGCATTTCGGTGCTCCAGAGGCAGCATCAGGGCCACCGTCACCACGGGAATGGCACACTTATATTGCCAGGGAAACAAGAGGTGTCTTAAAAAAACAACAAACAAAAAAAATCAGGAACCTTGTACAATCCTATAACCTAATCTAATGTTCAGACGCGGTTCATCTGTGTACCTGCAATACCAGCTTCCATAACAGATATCTTCCCAGCATCAAAATGCTTGTTCTGAAATAGAATAGCTAATATCAGTTTTAAGGGGTTGAAATTTCAGATTAACAATAATGTCTTAAGAAGTATTTTAAAATGTATAATTTAAATTATACTCTCACCATAGTGTTTGTTAAAGGAATAGTTCGGTGGTCAATTTTATCAGATTTACACAGTTTTCCACTGACCCCAGATGTAGTTGGTCAGTCAAGACATGTTTGAAGTCCAAAGTTTGCTTCATTAGTTTAGAACTGCAGCTGCTGGTCTAACGTTGCTAACAAACACTAGTCAATAATGACCCAAATAATTTCTATTAGCACATACCTTAAAACTTCCCTCAGCCTGTTTAAATTGCATCCAGGACTTTATTTATATACAGTTCTGTATTTATGGTAACAGAAACTAATTGTACATCAGCGCGCCTACTCCGGAGATGATTTGTGAAATCAGACCTTGTTCTGTAAAAAGGCTTGGTCACACAGTGAAGTTTTGTTCATTTTATAGCTCACAATAAGTCATACTGCGTCCTAAACAACATCCAAAAGTCTGCTCCGCCTGAATACGGTTTGAAAGAAGTTGTGGAGATTTATGGAGATGAATTTGGTGAATGCTCTAGTGTTTATCAGTATTAGCCTTGTAGCTTCAGTTGTGAACTAGAGACACCAAACATATCTCGACTGATTGACTGTCTGGGGAAGGTGGAAAACTGTAAATTTGATTTTTCAACAGACCAGTCCTTTAGGGCCTTAATCAGGTTTATTTAGCTGGAAACAACATCACCTATAGATATTTGTGCCAAGTGTAGTGACAGCGCTGCTTTGGGAATAAAGCCAGAAGTCACCTGTTTTCTCCCCTTGTTGTGACACTTTGAGTGCTGAAGATAAATACACCCAAAGGATTAGCACACAGCTGCTTTATGATAAAATAAACCACTGCAGGGATTGAAGGATAACAGCAACAGCAGGAAAATCCTAGAAGAGATATGCAAATTTCTTCAAGCTGTCGGGTCTTCTCTGGTGAGACCAAGTGATGCCTTGATATTGAAGTGAAGACTTGAAGGCATTTGGCTCTTGACAAACCAACTTGATGTCATTAAAGAGACAGATTTGTGAACATGTTCAGTTTGATTATTAAAAAGACTGTTTTTGCCAGAGAGACAAACGTCCTTTGACACTTTCTGCCCCCCCATGACCTCTCGAGTTCGTTTTGAAAAGCGAACTGCATCGTGGTGTGAAGATCTTTTTATAAGAGAGAGGTTAGAGGGTTGTGCAGCTAAAGGGTCCGTTAGCTTTTCCTGGAAAGCATCGGCGCTAATCTGCATCGCAGCAGCAAATTAATGACAACGTTGAAAGGCAGTTCAACTGATAACACTGATGCCCTCCAACCTCAGGTCACCTCATACAGCTTTAATTAACGAGCCAGTTTACACAGAGAGTGGCAGAGAGAATTCTATTAGTAGGGGTAGGGGGAGGGGGTAATGGAGGGGACAATTTTACCCCCAGGATTGAAAAGAGAGTGAGAGAAAAGAGGGGAAAAAAAGACGTCGCCTCATTAGGCAAGCATTCTGTGCACCTCATTTACATACAATTACTGAGCATTCGGGGCTTTTCTGAAGCAGTGGTGGGAAGCCCTGGTCCACACATACAGACCATGTGTTTGTCCCGACGCATGATCAGTGTCCTATTCAGCCAATTTTTTGCTAAATTGCCACGTGATGCCCTCAGGAAACTAAAGCATCTTCACCCTGCGCTGAGGTCAGGCACAGCGAGGAAGGCATTTCATTTCAGTGTCAGTCTAATACTGCCCTTGCTTCACTGTAGGACTGCATAATAATTCTCTTTATTTTAACGCTTGGAAGCTTCAACATTTGCTGGTGCATTTATTTCTGGAAATGTTATAATAACTTTAATTGGCTCAAACAAATTAGCTTGCAACAAATATTGTGAAACGTGTAAAATCATTTGTCATTTTTTCTAGGAATGTCATGATCGGTTTTATACTTCATATACATGAAATTTGTGACTATAAATATCTGCATATTCATGAGGTCCTACTGCAAAAAGCTAATAGTGCTAATAGTGCCCCCTTGTAGATGATTTTCAGACTGTTGAACACAGGTTTATAATGAACTACAGATATGACACCCTGCTCATCATTTCAAATACAAAGTCATCATTGAGCCAGTTCACAGAGAACACAGGCCTGCATTTTAATCTATGAAATTTTCAATCGACTAATTGTCATAGCCCTACATTTTTCACATTGAAACAAATGTAACATTTAATATAAATGGAACCTCTTCTGCAAACAAACACTAATGTCTGGATTTAAAGTTTAGAATCTGCACTTTCTGCACAATTTCTCAACTTTCTAAATGATATTTTAGGGCAGAATAAAAACATTCTCCAAAACAATGTCTCAGGCGCTAGGAAGTGTATTCATAACTGCTTCATGTAATAAAGTTCTGTGAGGGAGCTTTGAGAGACAGATGTCCACTTCCATTGTGAAGAATTCTAACTCGCTATGTTTCTCTAGAGCAAAGCTAAATGACTTTCTATACAACCATTTAATTATGCAAAAAAATTGATTTCAATGGAGATAAAAAAAAATCTGTGAAATTCCCCTCTAAAAATTAGTCACTAAAACATTACAGAATGCTTAATTGGAAAAAATGTCTGTACAGTGATTTTCTATATATCATAAGGCTTCCTAGTTTATCACTGTGTGGCAAAAATGTGTGTAAATGTGTGTCCATCAGGCCCATATGCATGGGATTTTTACTGAGTTTCCCTCCAATTTAGACATGTCCAGTTCTCCCCACTGATTGATGGGTGGAGAGGGAGGGTCATCCTTCCCACTGAGAGAGAGTGAGAACAATTATACTGTCTCAGGTCGAACTCGCAACAATTTTTAAAAAATCTGTTTTAATCGCTTAATCATGATGGTTGTAATGCAGTCCGGTCTGCCGGGTGGTGGAATCTGTCTGTGTGTTTTGCTTTCCGAGAGGCAAAAGGATGTGTTCGCGGTTCCCATGGGTTTTATATCATGAGGCTAAATGAAGCCTGCGGGACCCAAATGAACGCTAAAGTTGACAATTCTGATCTTAATATTTAAAGAGCAGTTCACACCTGCTGTACAATGAGCGCTTTTTTATTGCTTTGGTTAAAAGACATTGAAGTTGTTTTAGAGAGAGAGGTGCACGGTTAGGGCTTGATGGTCCCTCAGAGAGGTAGAGCTCCATGTGAAATCATTCAACCTCACAGTTCCTATTAACGGACTCTCGCTAAAGACTTTCCTCTGAAGTCTAAACGAATCCAAAGTCCACTCAGCTGCAACTCGAGAACTCCTGGCAACGTATTCATATATTAGTGTTTTGTCAAGATGTTGGACTTTCTTTCCATAAATATAATTTTCTGCGGTATGATGCTGTAGCCCAAGTTAATAGTTCATTCAGCTTGTTTAAAAGAAAAAAAAGGAACCAAACTGAACAAGCGTACTGGATGTGCTGTTGTGCAGGGAGATGTGGACATAAATTTAATATCTCTCTCTCTCTCTCTCTCTCTCTCTCTCTCTCTCTCTGGCAGGGGCTTTGTGTATGACAGTAAGCATAATCTGCAGATGCGAGGGCTGGTGGTGTTGCTGATGTCGAAGGCCGCAGGGCCGAGCAGCATGGCGTCTGAGAGCCTCCTGCCAGACATGGTCAGTGGAATCTACCCCAGGTAAGAACACACTTACACTAATAATCGGAAATTTGAGGGTTTTTGACCTTTGTGAATGTTTATTAAATTGTCAATGTTTTGACAGTTTTCACTAGATTTAAATATTATATGAATCATTCAGTGAAGAAGTCAAATTCACAAAATTTTCCCCTGACCCCTAGATGTGGTTGATCTGCTCCGACATGTTTGGAGCCATTTTTTCTTCTTTAGTTTAGTACAGGAACTAGGAGACTGCCGTTGCTAACAAACATGAAATCAATAGCCCCAAATCTTTTCCGTATAAGCATCCACAAACCTTTCTTAAACCTGCTCATCTTGTGAGAGGACTGAACTTGTATTAGATTCCTCCTTGTTCTAGATCACCTCTCCAACTCTTGAGGTGGTTTGTGAAAACTGACCATTTTCCATTTGAACCTTTTGCCACAGTCTCTTCTTTTTTTTAGATGTTTTCCCTGTCTCACAGCTTGTGTACTCTCCATAATACCATAACTGAAAATAGCTAACACTGGCTAACTGTTCTGCTGATTTGTGCTGTTGTAAGTGAATGGCTAGACTTCTTCATTGGCTAACGAGTAAAAAGCACACATTGCACTGAACTAGTGCCCTGAAGGAGCAAACTGTTCTGAAGCATTTTGTGCTGAACAAATACAACTCATGCATGTATAAATATATATAAAGCTGCTGTTGGATTTCAAGAAATCCCATAAAGGGACATGGTTTTATCTCAGCAGTCTGTTTTTTAAAGCATGCAGACTCATATTCTGATTTCATTTTTTCTACATCCAGGCTCGTGCGGAACCGTAGCTGGATAAAACCGTTATAAGATATTTAAAATGATCACATTTAATGTAATTTACAACCTTATAAACTACCAAATAAATATTAACCAGCAAAGAAACTCTGTTAATCAGAAAACTGGTATAATGTTTATTGAGAAGTTTCTAAGCAGCGGTAAAAGTAAAGATTTTTCTCATTATCAAATGTTCTCTGTGTTGAACAGATTATTGCCAAAATCTTAAACATTGTATTAAACTATGTAAGGGTGGTGGCGGCCGAGGGGGTAGTATACTTGCCTCTGGGCCAAGAGGTCATGGATTCGAATCTTACCTTGGGTCCTTGGGTCAAATCCTACCCTACCACTGGGAATACCACCACTGGGTTCCTGAGCAAGACCCTTAACCCCAAGTTGCTCCAGGGAGACTGTCCGCTGTAGTTAGGGGATGGAAGTCGCTTTGGATAAAAGCGTTTGCTAAATGGCGTAAATGGAAATGGAAATGTAAGAAAACTCAAGACGTGAAATAAGTGTGTATATGTCTGTATATCAAAATTTGAGGGGAAAATGAGTCTTCAATAACTTGGTGATCCATTGGGGATAATGCATGCACCAAATGATGAAACGCACATGAAAACTCGAAGCACTAGTAAGTGACTCTGAGTGATTCAATCTTCCTTCTTCTTTTACCAACAGGGCCTGAGTAGATGTCATTTTAGAAGAAAACAAACCTCAACCACTGTCTGATTCTGTCTTTTAAATGATATTCCATTACTCTTCACCCTCTCTCACTCTGTCTCTGTCTCTCTCACTCCTGGTTGCTCGATCACTCCCTCAAGCCCCCTCCTAGTCACATGACCAGTGTGGTGAGGTGGCAATCACTCATCGCTAATGACCAGAGCTAAGGGCTGTTTAACACCTCAGGCCGAGAGAGGGAGAATTGGTTGGGGAAAGAGACACTGAGCTAGAAATAAGTGAGCGGTTGAGAGAGAAATGGTATGGTGAGAGATATGGTGTTCGTAAACCTTTCTTTATTGGAAAGTGCTCCGGCTGTCTAGAGTTTGATGGTCCTCGTCTTTGTTTGGTTTTTACTCTTACTTTTCCGTGAAGTAAGAAAATATTCTCTGTAAAAGGTTAGTAGTTATGTAGCGACTGTGTGCTCATAGTTCGAGCATTTTTAACACTCAACTTCATGTTCATCAAAGTGTTTTCCATGGTTTGAGTAGCAGATTTTAACAGCTTCTAAGTTGTTGTTCAAAACATATACCTAGGCTCCTGTGGTCCCAAAGGTTCTTTAAACTGCCAAATGTTTTGAGTGTTGAGTGCTGATAAGCACTGACATCGCAAGAAGGTGTAGATTTCAACACAAAAATACAAAAACGAGATAAACAAGTGGACTAGAAACTATTTTCATGACTAAAACTTGAACACATTTTCATGATGCTCATTTGATAAGTTGATACACACAAACAAAAGTCTCAGCAGTGTCACATAAACAAAAGTAAATGAGTACAAATCATTTTATTCAGTGTTTCACACACTGCGCTGCACTAAACCCAGTTAATTACGGTTTCTTCAGTTTCATTTCATGAAAACATATTAACAACTTTCTAATAAACATGTTTAAGTAACTGCAAACAGGCAGAAAGCATGTTCATTTATTCAGAACATTTGAAACAACTCAGTGTCCCCTTCTGACGTTCGGTCTGGCGCAGAGCCGCTCTGTAATGACACATCGTGGGTCTTCAGTTTGTATGTTGGGGGCCAGGGGGCATAAATATCTATTTAGAATGTCTAGTTAAGGGCAATGGAACATGAATTAAGCATAAGCATTCCAGTACACATACCCACACAAGCACACACACTCCATCATAAAAAGGCCTGTCTACAGGAGTGTTCCTCAAACCAGACTTGTGTGTGTGCATGTGTGTGTATGCGTGTATGTGTATCCCTTTGGCTTCTGGTGCCAGGCAGTTACCAGAAGCAACTGTTTAATTTGGCAGCTTGCGCGTGTGTGTGTGAGCATGTGTGTGTGTGTGTGAGTGAGTCTGAATGAACTCTTTCTCTCTACTGGCAGAGCGAGATGGATGGGGGATCGCCACTCATCGACACACACTCGCCTGCTCCCTCGCTCGTCCACCCACAGCCGCGCCACTGTTCTTGGAGCACCAACAGGATGTGACCTCATAATTCCATTGCTTGGATATTAGGCGTCATGGCAATGGAGATGAAGTAGTTTCCGATCTGAAGTGTGTGTGTGTGTGTGTGTGTGTGTGTGTGTGTGTGTATGCGTGCTTTTAAGACAAAATGCCCTTGACTTCATGTTTGTGTTTGTTTAAGAAAAGATCCCTGATTTTTAAGGTTAAGCTTAGGGATTTGGCAATGGTTATATAGATATTTTATATAAATACGGTACATATGGTATGTCTTATTACATATGTATACTTACACACATATGTAATAAATGTAGGACATTATTGTTATTATTTTTATTATTATTATTAGTAGTAGTAGTAGCAGTAGTAGTAGTATTTGTATTACAAGTAGATATGTGCATATAAACTGGCATGTGAAGTGGATAACATTGATAATCTCAGTTCTAAAGTTGGTGTATTGGAAGCAGGAAAAATGGCCGAGCATAAGGATCTAAACAACTTTGACAAGGGAAGAATCACAATGGCTAGACGTACCTAGCAAATATGGTCCAAAGACAGACACCTGGTGAACCGATGGCAGGGTCATGGGAGCTCAAGCCTGGCCACTGCTGAAAGTGCTTGCATGTGAGCATCAGAAACGGAACATGAAGCAGTGGAAGAAGGTGGGCTGGTTTGATAAATGGTTTTCTTTTACATCATCTGGACGGCCAGGTGTGTGTGTGTGTCGCTTACCTGCGGAAGAGATGACGCCAGGATGCACTGTGTGAAGAGGGCAAGCCGGTAGAGGCTGTGTGATGCTCTGGGCAGTGTTCTGCTGGGAAACCTTGGGTTTGACACATACATTAATGCACACCAAGTACAACCCTTTATTGTAACAGTATTCCCTAAAGGCAGTGACCTCTTTCAGCAGGATAATGTGTCCAGCCACACAAAAAAATGTTCTTGAATGGTTTGATGAGTTCAAGGTGTTGACTTGGCCTCCAAATTCTCCAAATCTCCATTCGTTTGAGCACCTGTGGGATGTGCTGGACAAACAAGTCGAATCCATGTAGGCCTCACCTCACAGCTTACAGGATTTAAAAGACCTGCTAATTTCTTGGTGCAGATACAACACCTTCAGAGGTCATGTGGTGTTCATGCTTCGGTGGTTCAGAGCTGTTTTGGTGGCACAGGGGGGGCCCACACAATTTAAGGCAGGTGGTTTTACTGTTGATAGGTGTCTGTAATAGATAAAGGACATTATTATCATCATTGCATATTGATCCTTAAATATATTTTATACATTTGGAGCATTATTACATAAGAATACTTACATATAGGTAATGCTTATGGGACATATTACTCCATATAGATACTTATAATAATGATAAATTCATATCTTTGGACGACTGACCTCTGTTGTGTAAATTGGATCTCATGGCTCGTACTGCAGCCAACAGACTGAATTTTTACTTCATTTTTAGTTCAGTTTAAAGTGTTATTTATTGTCAGTGTATTTTGGTTTTGATTCAGTGATTTCTGAATTTTGAAAATGTTTGCTTCGGTGAAACCAAACGTGTGTGTGTGTGTGTATGTGTGTGTGTGTGTTGGGTACGGAGGTCGCTCTGTCTCCGTATGATCGTTAGAGGTGTGTGTGAGAGACCATCAGAGGAGTGTGTGTTGATGGATGTTGCAGTCAGCTGCTCTCCACCCATTTGACACACAGCATTTGTAAAACGTCTTCTGCTTCACCACCACTGTCTGATGGTGCAGTGTGTGTGTGTGTGTGTGTGTGTGTGTGTGTGTGTGTGTGTGTGTGTGTGTGTGTGTGTGTGTGTGTGCGTGTG
>JBBPCZ010000156.1:21484112-21502425 GCA_037974445.1 Brycinus macrolepidotus | reverse complement strand
TCTCTCTCTCACACACACACACACACACACACACACACACACACACACACACACACACACACACACACACACAGAGAGAGAGCTAATCCTACACCTCAGAAGCCATTAGGGCTTATAATATTTATTACAAAAGTTATAACCAGTGATAACACTCATATCACTGTAATCCCTTAAATTACTATAGTTCTTAAGTTACAGGTGTGAGGGATGGTAGCCCAAAAGGGTAAAAGAGCCAGAAAATATATATAAAAATGTAAAAACATGATCTGGTACTATCTTAAATTTTTGATTATAACTTACTTAAGCGTTCCATGGCAACTGACATAAACCTACACATACATTTATAAAGGTTTCATTCCAACAAGAGTCAGTGGTTTTAAAGGCTTCATCATTTTCACTGATTAACTTTAGCTGAATTTTTCATTCTGGTTATGCTCTCGTTTTGGCCTTCCAACTCTTGACTGTGGCTAGCTAACTAAGAATCTGAATCAGAAAACTTTATTGGTCCCGGAGGAAATTGCTTATGTAATGACTGCAAAGACACCGAGACAAGAACAATATAAACAAATTAGTCTAAATAAAATCTAAATAAAAAATCTGTAGAAAACCTAAATATGAAAATACACTACGCTATATACAGAAATGCTGGGTATAAATACTATATATAAGTAACACAGTTGAGTGAAATCTACCTACACAAATGGTAGTTTGGAGTGTGTTATTGCACTAATATTTAAGTAATAAAAGTAGTATTGACATAATTAGTGATCTTGCACATGAAGACTATTGCACATAAGATATTGCATGTAATGTAGTAACTCAGCACCTATTTAGAAAACGTCACATGATATTGCACATGGCAAGACAACTGTAGATAAGATATTGCACATGGCACATAGCTATCCATGTATTTATTTCTACCATGCCTTCATTAACATGACATTACTTTAATCTAACATTTCTGGATAATGTTATTTTTATGCCTTTGTTTGGAGCTGTTAACCCATAATGGCGAATTTTCTTTTTAAAAAATGAATCGCATCTAAAGCTTTGCAGCGTTAGTAAATTATCAGATACAATTTCCTCAGTATCACTAAAAATGTGGGACATTTTATCAACCAACAGATATATCGGACCCTAATTAGAAGTCTATTTTGCTGTCGTAATACTTAGAAATCCAAACACTCTATATGATTATATTTCGACGCATTGCCCATATCATGCAGCTCTAATTTTCTCATTCTGTCTTTCTCCTTTACACACACACACACACACACACACACACACGTTCACACTGCTGAGCAGCAGGCAGTATGCTGACAGGTTCTGTCACCAAGTAGAGCTGTAGAATGCGCCTCTCCCCCCTGGATGAAAATAAACCCTTTTCCCTTTGCTTTGCTTTAGCCGTAACTATACAACACAAGCGCGCGCACACACACTCACGCAGATATTAATGAGAAGGGTCAGCCTCGGGTCACTGCTGCCTCTGGTCCTCCTTGAAGAAACAGAAAGCCTGTAGTTTAGTCTCATAAAAATTAAACTAAGATAGCCTCCCTTTCTTACTGTGTATTAACTGTGTGCGCGTGTGCGTGTGTACCAAAAAGAACAGTTTGAGCAAGATTAATAATCTTTTTATTCTCACAGTCTAGGGCTTCAGCAGTAACTGCATAACTGTGTCGACTCACAGTAAAACATTGTTTACTGTGTCAATGTTTTTTGTGTTCTAATATTACAGATTTTGTTTTTTGTAAAAAAAAAAAAAAAAAAAAACCCTGACTGCCGAGCTAAAATTTTCTTGGGTGCTTCAGACTTCAGCACAGTATTGTGGATATAGCCACGGTTTCACTTCTGCATTTGTACCCAGCATTTCTGAACTTGAAGTGTGCAGATGCCAAGGTCAATAATGAATTTCTCCGCCGTTCTGGTTGCGATTTAATTTTACACCTCATAGACTGAACTTGCAGGGAGACTTTTTTTTTTTTTCATTTGCGGCGATGATATCACTCCAATTAGATGTTATGTTTCAAATGTGCAGAAACTTTAGCCTCTCTCTGAGTCTCTCACAGCGTCCCAGAGCTCTGTGGAGGAAACCGAGGGCCAGATTCTCCCCCAAAAGCGGTGTGAGTAACTCCACCATGATCTTCATCTGGGCTGATTGTGGCTTCGCCTGCGGCTGATTGGCTGAGGCACACGCGTAACGTTCTCTCGGAGTTTTCGCTCAGGTCTGTGGAGTAGTATTTTGAGATCCCTGCTTTAAAGGACAGTTTTGGGAAGAATCAGATTTACACACTGATCCCAAATGTATTCAGTCAGACATGTTTGGTGTCTGAAGTTTGCAACTTTAGATTTGCATTGGAGCAGCAGTCTAAAGTGTGGACCAAATTCAGCTTTCAAGACGGCTGGTACTGTTTTTATTAGCTATGCTAATGTACTTTAGTCTATATATCCCATAACATTAAAACCACCTGCCTAATGTTGTATACGTCCCCCTCACTCCCCCAAAACATTTTCGCTGAGGGGCACATTACTGTGTTGAAATAGGCCTCAGCCATTAGGGAATGCTGCTGCCATGAAGAGGTGTACTTGGTCTTTAACAGTGTTTAGGTAGGTGGTGCCTGTCAAAGTAACATCCACATGAATGCGTACCCAATGATCTATTATGATTGGACTTTGTGATTGGAGGAACATCTCTCGTTACAAATGCTTATATCACATGGACTGCTGATGCAACTTTTGCAGTGTTCCTGCAGGTCCTTAAAACATCTTTAAGGGCCCCTATTATGGAAACCCAAATTCCATGTTTTTTCCACGCATAAAATGAAATTGTTAATAAATAAACATTGCCTCAAAACACAGTCCAAACATTTAGCCAGCTGCAAGAATGGTTGGTTCTGAATTCACTGTTTTTGTGATGTCACAAAAACCAATACATTTCCAAATATCTACCTTTTCAGGCTACAGCAGAATAGCCCTGCCCATTCACACTGAAGTTATAAGAAGTGTTTCAGCCTGACTTTTTGAATAAGGCACAATACAGAGCAGCCAGTCAGAGCAGAGATCATTTACATATCAGTCTAAAAGACACAGAAACAAATATGGGCTGGAAAATCATATAAAAATTATGACTTAATACATAAACCTTCATGAAATGTTTAAGTGGGCATATGGGCAAAAATTAAAACCCAAGAAAAATGTAGGGTAATGACTCTTTTAAAGGAGATTTTTTTTAATCTCGGGTCCTTAAATGTCTGAAAATGTTTTAACATTTAAATTCTAAGATGATGCCTAAAGAATCATCACATATATTGTACATATTGCTATAAACTAAGCCTAAACTGCTTCAGAATAGTCTGTCAGCCATAAAGGTGCAGCTGACAGTGGTCTTGGGGTCAAAAACTGACCAGTAATGAAGGACTAAAGGACAGTAGAAGTGATGAGAGACCAGTTAGTGGAGTTAGGTACTTAAATGCTTCAAGCAGTGTCAACATTTGATAAATCTAAAACATAAAGACATTAATTCAGGTTGTAATAAAGTTTGTGCCCCTTGTCTCATGGAAACTATTTTGCCTTTGCTGAAGTCTTTAAAGGTGATTAATGGGCATTGAGCTTGGTTGTTTAAAATGTGCTGCAGCTCTGTCCTTAAATTGGAGAGGAGAGGAAGAAAGAAGCTGCATAGCGGCTGTGATGATGAAGCTGGTTCTCCATGGCTGTTAGGAATTCTTTAGTGTTAATGCTACACCTGATATGTGGTCATATTTGTCTCTGACCGTCTCCGAGAGGTGGTCTGAGCAATCAGATCACAATTCGTTTTGGAGACATGTTAGACCTGTATCTGTACCTGTAGATTATCCTACTTTCTCTCTTTATGTGCTGTGAGTAAAATGAAAAGTGCAATGAAAACTGTGCTGTAACTGAAGAAAGGGTGTGTGCTGTTTTTTTTTTTTTTATAAGCATTGTAGAGCTCCCTCTGGTGGCAGAGGTGGTAAAGGCATCACAAAAGAACAGGTAACAGGTTTTCCCTGCCGACAGCGTTCTTAGCTTAATGCAGTGTTTTATTCCTCATACAGATTATTCACTTGCCTTTACTAACTGGGTGTGTTTAAGCAGGGAAAACATTCCAGAACCAGGACTGAGAAACATTGTCCTTCTGGAATGTGGATTTGGAACATTTTAACACATTGCAGTGCGCTAGCTGCTCATTTTACCCTGTAATCCAGGACTGTTTACCAAATATTAAGGCAGTTTATGTGACCTGACGATTCTTGCAGGAAAAAGACACACACACACACACACACACACACACACACATGCACACACACAAACTTTAAGGTTTATTCACTCAAAACAATGGAGCAATGGAAAGCCCCTGAAGTGTTTATACATGTGACTCACTCCACACACACACACAGAGACACAGGACACGCACAGAGGGAGACAACTGTGAGTAAAGATCACGATTGTTTGTTATGTGTAACTCGACCTGTTGTGCAGCCGACTGTGATAAGACATGCTTTACCCTTCCTGATCCTGCCTATGGCTGACTGACCGACACTTACAGGATATCTAGCCATCTGTACCCAAGAGTAGATTCTCAATGTTTGATTTACATTGCATAATGGAAAACATTATTAATTAAATAGGTACAACTGAAGCCCAGGTTATGTACAATGAACTTGTAATTTGTGGGTGGTTTTAGTTAATGGGACAATCTATGGCCAGTCACATGTGAACACACCACAGCACACAGTGTGAAATTCTTTCTCTGCAGTCCATTCACCAAGTGAAGCAGTGGGCACCCAACAATGCAGCACCCAGGGAGCAGTGAGTGGGGGTGGTACCTTGCTCAAGGGTACCTCAGTAGTGCCACTGGCAGTCCTGGGATTCAAACCCATGGCCTTCTGATCGCAAGGGCAACGCCATTCACTAAGTGAAGCAGTGGGCACCCAGCAATGCAGCACCCAGGGAGCAGTGAGTGGGGGTGGTACCTTGCTCAAGGGTACCTCAGTAGTGCCACTGGCAGTCCTGGGATTCAAACCCATGGCCTTCTGATCGCAAGGGCAACGCCTTAATCCCTAGGCCACCAGCCACTCCAAAGTAATGTCAGAAGTGGGATTCGAACCCCAAACGTGTGAACCTTTAGTCTGGCACCTTAGACCGCTCAGCCATCTTGACACTGTTCACTACAGACTAGCAGTTCTGTGGCAGTTCACTAGCAGTTCACCACAGACACTAGACTGTTTTAAGGCACGAAATGACATTTTTCACTGCCAAAATGTAAATGTACTTGAAATGTGCAGCTCTAAAAGAATAGGTCAGTTAGAAAAATCTAATGTTGCTGATACTGATTAAAAGTCACAGGAAAACCACAGGTAGCTTTATGCAATTGAAATCTTATTTCATTGTTAGGCATCTTACTCTATTCCTCATGCACACCAGCCTAAATTCTCCAACACCAGGATCCTAATGTGGGGATCTAGCTTTACAATGTTTAGTACAAGAACTGAGCTTCTGAATCCAGAAAGAAAGTGCTAGAAAATGGCTGAAATATCTCACAGGTTCCGAATGTCGAGTTTTGTTGTCTTGGTGGACTTGGTTCCACTCAGAGCTGTAACACAGGATTGTTTTAGGCTGCAGAAATGAAGCTTAGCGCTGTTTGCATTTGCGCTTAGCATAAAGGCCTGCGTGAGGCCATTAGCGTCACAAAATCAGTGAAGCTAGCTCTGCCGCTAAGTGCTTTTTTCATCAGCCGAGTGATCTGCGATGTGTATTATGTGGCCTTGAGTGGGGTCCTGGCTTGGTACGTTGTGTGTGTGTATGTGTGTGTGTGTGCGTGTGTGTGTATGTGTGTGTGTGTGAGTGGGATCCTGGCTCGGCACTAGCATAAACGGTAAGCTAATCCCAGCCAGGTCTTCTCCTCTTTCCTCTCCTCACAGACCTGTCGGCGAAACGCGACACCGGCTGGATTTGGGAATGAGACGAGGACGAAGGAGGGGGGTTTATCTGATACTTTCCAAAAAAAGCCCCCCTTCACTTCACACACACACATTAGTTTTCCCCCCTGTACCGACCGTTTTGAGGCGGCACATCTGGTAACACTGTAGGGGCATTGTCCTTTTTGGGCTTTGGTTGAAGGAGTCGAGTTGCCTCAATATTTCCTCAAGGATCCGATTACTTAGAGGGCACAGACGGAGAGTGAACGAGCGAGCAAGAGAGAGGGAGAGTGGAGGAAAGTTGGAGAGTAAGGAAAAAAGTGAGAGAAAGTTGGAGAGAAACGGAGCCATGTAACTAAATATGAAATATGAAAAAAAAGGAAGGAAAAAAACGAATGTCTGGACTTAATGAAGCGGCACATGATCCATTCCGCTTTTCTCTGTCGTTCAGAGACGTGCTCCTCAACAGACGAGTCTTTCAGAAAGGAAAAGAGGGGAAAAAAAGAGTGATATAGTGGGTAAAGGAGAAGTGCAGGGCTAGCAGGAGTCGGCAAGAGATGGAAGAAAGGATGGAGTGAAACGGATACTCAGGCTAATTGTGCGTAAGTGCAGCCGTTGAGTAATTTACCGCTGGAGTGGGTTTGAACAGTTCCCCCTACAGGAGTGGGTTGGCTATTACCTCTCCACTTCCTCCCTTTCCATCACTGATCACTTTGGGAAAACTTTACAAACATAAAAAAATGCATATAAACAGCTTTGTTTGAAAGGAAATCCCCCCATTCAGTGTTTAATATGCAAACCAAATAAGAGTGGGTTTGGTGCAAAATGGTTCCATTGACGAGAAACGTCCCAACTTAGATTACTTTTCAGTGGTGGTAACCAGGAGTCACAATGTCTGCAACACAAATACAGTCATTTTATTTACAATCCAAACCCACTAGTGAACCATTTGTGTCTTCTGAGTTTTTTATGGAATGTTGATGGTAAAATAGTGGCAAACTAAATAAATTTTCTCTGAGGACTGTTTTGGCTCACAATGCCCTGCATGTGCCCCTGAATGGATTTACTTTTAGGCCAGGAACCTCTCAAAACTCTGGTAAAAGAATGTTCTGTTAGGGCACATTTAGAGGCACAACAATGCTGACTCTAACTTTCTGTAGAATGGAGCATTTCATCCCAAACCCACTCTGAAAGACTTTGTTTACATCCTAACCAAGCAGTTATGCAGAATGGTGTGTAAAACTGACAAAGAAAGCATGATAATGTAGATTAAAAATTTTTGTGTGTGCATGTCTACGTGTCTGCCAGATGTCAGAGACCTCATTAACTCCTCAACTCTCTGGACACAGGAGGTATTTTGACTGTCCATCTGCTTAATGACTGCGTATTGGTCACTCTATCTCCTCCACTGATTCATGCTAATCTCAGCTGAGCCTGTAAATACTCCTCAGATGAACAAAGCTGGCCCTGACCCTGTCCCATGCTAACATTACCATGCTAACGTCATTCTGTAGCTCTAAACTGCATCTGTGTTGTGTGTTTTTAGGTGGTGGAGCTCATCTCCAGTGCCATTGGAGACCTGGTGCAGGGTGTCTACCATGAAAACTCCAACTCTGTAGAGGTAAGGGCATGCTAACACCTTCTCACCAGCAGAAGCACAAGCTCTTTAATTTTTTTAAGTGTTTGTCCCGTTTACCATAAATGTAGTGACTCGGCCAGGATGTCTTTGGTGTCTTAGCTTCTTTATTCTTGCACTGGAGGTAAAAGGTTAATGTAGCCAATAGGTAATGGAAGATTATGACCTTTATTTTATATGAGTGCTAACTTTCATTCTTTTTGGCCACCTTGTTTGGTTGACCTATTCATTTAAGTCACAGCAGCCCAAATTCTTTACAGTGTTCAGAAAAAGAACTGACCGTCTAAATGGAGGGAAAAAATATCAATATTCATATAGAAAGAGCGAGTTTGTTGGTGCCACCACTATAAGTGTAACTGCACTGTAAAATGAATGATTGTGTATGGACACAACCTCAACAGATTCCAAAAAATGCAGACGTCAAAAAACCACTGAGGTATACCACTTTCTTCTGCAACATAACACAATTTATGGACTGTGTCAAGACATTTCATGCACAACTATTCATGTAGAAGTTTTGTGTTTTTCCACAACTAATTAAACCTAATTCAGGTGATCTGCCCCAGCAGTTCTTAAACGAAAACCCCCTTCACACACATGCGCTGAAATCCGTCCAGACATTACCTGGAGGAGCTGTAAATGTCAGAATCATTCGGACCAGACATTAAACGGAGTCCATGTAATGTCTGATTGCATCCAATCCAGGTCATTTTCAAGAGTTCATGGTGAGCGTGTGGGTGCGTTGATGACGTTTTTATGCAGCTGATGCAAAACTGGAAGAAAACAAACATGTGAGGTTGAGGAAGAAGGTTCATTTACATCAAGACACCAACAAAACTGGAGAGACGACGAATTTCAGGAACTTCTGTCTATCAGGGCCAATGCCAAAATTTTAAGACAAATTCTAGAAACCTCACAAAACTGGCTACATGAGTGCATCATGTCCTGCCTCCTGCATGCTCCACCCAGACGCCACCCCCTACCAAATCCACATAGAGTATGTTCAGTATGTGTGAACGTGACCAAAATGAACAGTCTCTTGCTGTGTACTACACTGGTGAACTGGCCACTCCAGACAATGTCTGAACCTGATTCTCCAGATGTTGCCTGGAGTTCATGCCTAAAAACAGCTTTAGTCTTTGTCTAAGGTCCCCTTTGTAGAGATTAAGTATTGAGATTAACTTCTCCCATGTTATCTTGAAACATTACATTTTTATCTTGAACAAAAAGAAAGTGTAAACCAAACCAGTGCAACTTTATGGCGAACACTTACTTCCAGTGGATATGTGGTGCTTGAACTGTTGGTTCAGTAGTGCAACCTCTGTTGGCCTTCAAGGAGTGCTGGAAACCACGTAAGCAAGTGTGTCTGAGATTATTTAACCGCTCTACTTACTGAGGTGAGCGTGTGATGATTTTGGAAGGAAAGGCTGATCAACCAGGTATAAACACCCATTCCTTCTTCGCTACACTAGCCTTGTAGCACCAGTGCCAAAATTTAACGAGCAAACCCCAGACATCAAACATTTGCTTGTGTCTGAAGGCTGTCTTTGCTGACATGCTGCATTTCAGGTAAGGAGGGGTGGGGGAATCGTACATTTCGGTGCTTTGAGGTAATTTTTGTGTATGATGGTAAGTAGCTCTACAGCTGAAGAGGAGTGGAAGCTAAAGCAGCAGAACGAAGGCTGCTCGCCTTGTTGGAACACCTGAACCTCCCTTTAAACGTGTGGGGACATAACCTTGGTCAGATAAAGGTCAGTGACACTGACACATCTGTAGATAAACACTTTTCTCACATTACACTTGTGAATGTCTGAATGGGCAGCTTCCAGTTGCAGTAAAGGATGAATGTCGTCTCCTTTTTTCTGTCCACAGCCAGCTACTGAAGAGCCAAAGTCAGCTGTCCAAACAGCGTAAAGCCCTTTTCATTAATTAAAGATAGAAAAAAAGTTACCTATTGTGTGTGGGTAGCAGCCAACAGTTAGGTTCAGGACGGAGCTTTTCAGTATACAGGTGCAATCCGATAAAATGTGGTATTACAGTAAAAAAAAAAAAAAAAAACCCTATCATGTAATAAATTATCACTACATGTGTAAAAGAAAGTATATTATTTCCCAGTAGATTGTCTTGATAAGGCACATGATAGCTAGCTACTTTTTGCATTCACCAAACCTATCTTAAAGTTAGTGATCCAACTTGCAATTTCTGTAGCCCCTCCTTTAAGTTAAATTTAAGTTTAAAAAAAAAAAGGTTTTGTTTGGACAGCTGGGATGTGTTATTCATTCCACATTATATTTACACGTGACTAAATCATATTTTTGTGTTCAATGTGCTAAAGGGATCTTCTTGCAATTTGTCTTTTGTCTTTTCTTGTCCTAAACTTAGCATTAAAATTTCATTTTAGAAGAAAAAAAGGAATGGTTTTCTTCTCAAAATCAAAAGTACTGCCCTCTCCACAACCCCTCATCATACATTTTAATAACTTTTCTTGTGTCACATTGCTATAATCAAATTAATAAAAATTAGGTGACCAGGTGACCCAAAAACATTCCCAAAAAATGCATGATCCAGATACAATTTCAGAATTAATTATGTCATAGCCATTGAGTAATGTGTTGAGATTAGATCATTTCATCACATATTAAGACATCTTACCCTGGGAGCTTTTCCCTCCAAGTTACAAAAAATGTAAGATGAATAACTCCAAATTTAGGTATTTAGGTTTCTCCTCCAGTTTAGAGGGATTTCTGACTGTGTTCTGTAAAGTTTATCCATCCTAACAACTGTAGCTACAAAAGAACGTGTGTTGGGGTGGCGCATGGATCGGTCACTTATATACTTATAAAGAAATCTAGACCAATTGTAGAGAGCCTTTAAACAACAACCAGTGGCATAAATATCATGCCTGTGCAAAAACATTTTATAGTATCTTGATGACTTTTTCCCACATCACCCTCTCAACATTTTGTAAATCATGATAATATCTTAAATTATCACAATGTTGCATTTTTGCCATATCGCCCATTCTAATGGACGGTGAGAGAGCGAGGGAGAGGGAAATAGAGAGAGATGGTTTGGGGTCATGTTTCTCTTCACCCCTTTTAGCCGGGAGGATTCCGAGCAGAGAAACGCATCACTTTTCATTCTCTAAGACGGCTCCGGTTACATTCTATCCCCTGGTCCGGTCCCAGCTTGCTGCTTTGTGCATTTATTCCCCCCTCTCAGCTGAAGGTAACAGGTATTAATCGTGGAGGAAGTCTAGAACTTTTTGTCCCTCGGCCCCCTGATCCTCTCGGTTTCAGCTAATTTTGGAGAGAACGTTTCAGTTTCCAAAGTTTGATACTTTTTTGGGGGGTCATTTTGTGTTCTTTCTCACTGACTTTGAGGTACAGCATGAGGACTTGGACAATTTTCCACCGAGGTGTTGGGTCATTTTTGGCCACTGGGAAGTCGTTCAGGTGTAAATTATCCCTCAGGTTTCAGGCACTGACCTCGGATCAGGTCGTAAGTGTTGAACGTAACTAGAGCCGTGAGCAGTTAGTGGCTGTTAGTTAAAGGCCTCATTAACAGCTCAGGATCAAGTGGTGCACTCGTAAAGCATTGAAACTCTTCTATTAGAGATCAGTGTTTTGTTTTGTTTTTTATGAATAAAATAGAGAAGCATGGATATTTTAATGCAATGACAGGTTGATTACTAGATTACTCACAGATTGACACAAGAGATGGTGGATTGAAATCATCTGATGCTTAAAGGAATTGTATAATGAACACAATTTTCCATAAACCCAGGTGTAATCGAACAGCCAAGACATGTTTGAAGTCTAAATATTGCTTCTTTAGTTTAGAAAGACGTCAGTAGACACCCAGATCATTTCTGTAAATACATCCCCGAAACATCTCTCAACTCAGACTCTTGATTTTTGATTTTCTGATGGACTACATCTGGTCTAAGTGGAAAACTAGGTAAATTAGATTTTCTGCTGAACCATTCCTTTAATTGTTGCTCTTTCTAATTTGTAGCAGAGCCCATTTACTAGAAGTCAGTTATCAAAACTACTAGTTAAGGCTGAGTATCAAAATTCAGTGCTTTTATGGTACTGACCAAATGACTGAATATCAAAAATTTTGTCAATCCCCCAGTACCTACATAGTCAGTGTTATTTTCTGTGAGCTGATAAACATACTTGTTTCAAAATCTGAACTGGCGATTGGCTGTCTAAACTTTGTTCTGCATATGTGGTGGTCACATAAAGTTTATAGGCTGCAATAAATATACCCATTTCCAGCACCTCACACTCAGTTCCAGTTTAAGCCACACCCACTTTCGGTAATAATATAAAAAACATAATATTATGCAGAATAATAGTAAAAAAAAAAAAAAGCTTAATGAGGCCTAGGTCTAGTACTAGTGACCAATATTGAGTGGAACTTAAATGGTATTTTCAGGCTTCTGTGACACAAATTTCCCCCTTACCCCAGACATTCTCGGCCAAGAAATTTGGTGTCTGAAGTTTGCTTCTTTAGTTTTGCTCTTTGCAGCCTTTTTAGCTTTGTCCAAGTTTATAACAGTGTTATACAGAGTCAGAAAGCACATTAGCAAGTCTAATTAGAGATTACAGAACACCTCCACGCAGTTTGAGGTGTGTGATGATTTAGGCATGGTGTACATAATCTTTTACTTACATTAGCTACATTAGCCTTATAGCTTCATTGCTAAAACTAAAAAAGCAAACTTCAGACACTAAACATGTTTTGGCTGATTGACTTTTGGGGACAAATGTGTAAATGTTTTACCATTGCTTTCAGTTCAGGAGGAAAGGCAGACAACCTATATTACTGTACCAAATGTGAATCTCATTTTTATATATATATATTTTATTATTATTATTATTTTTTTTTTAAAGGATGGAAATCTGTCCATAGCATCGTGGGAGGACCAGACGTTCCTTTCCCATGGCGCATTGCTGGCAAAGAGTTGCCAGGCAGCGATGGAGCTGGCCAAGCATGATAAAGATGCCCAAACACTGGCCTACCAATACGGAAAACACCTCGCTCTTGGACACAAGGTAGCTCACACAGTTCACTGTCACCAGCTAAACCTAACATTTGGTAACAGGTTTTTTTATTTACTCCATACAGCAGAGGACCCAGATATGCTGATCAAGTGTCAGAAATGAACATTTTTTATTAACGATAAAACTCCTTTTACAATCCAAAATAATGTAATGATGCACAGTTTCTGGGAAAAAAGACTCATACTGGTATAGAAGCTGTACATTATGTAGAGTTTCTTCTAAATGTATTCATGAAACAAACAATCCAACAAATGCTTTTTGACACTTTGATTTTAAGACTGAACTTTTACCCCTGGGTTTGATTTTGAGGATCATTTTTACCTTTGGTTAAAAATGCTCTGGATAACATCAGACACTATGTCAGAACCTGTTCTTTAATTGGGCCTGAAGTTTTGGTCAGAACCCCAAAAGATCCAAATCACTGTCAGAGTCTGGCCCAACTTGACCAACTGGTGTTTTGACTCCAAGTCCGACTCCAGTCATATCATTTTTTGAGTCTAAAAACTAAAGCTTAAGAAAATACTATCTGAAACCCAAAGGGTCCATCTTTACTTGTGATGGCAAAAACCAAATTACTGTGAAGCGACCATAACAGACATCACTGTTGTTGATAAAAAAATAAACAAATACATATAAAACAATTACATTGCAAAATAATCAGCTGTCAGTTAAGTTAAAATTCTAATTTAACAAATGTATTCAACAAGCAATGCTTTCATGCAACATCCCAAATTTTTTTTTTGTCAGGATAAACTTTACACACTGTGCTGCTGTCACACTGGTTTTGATATGGCAAACTACTGTTTGTGTGTGTGTACATTTTAGCTGAACTCGGACCTGCAGCCATTTCTGAAGAGCGACTCGGCTGTGTTCAGTCTGGACTCGGCTCCCGTAGTGTTTCACAGGCTGATCGTCGGGCCTGAGCGATGGCTGCACCAGTTACAGCAGGTACAACACCACTTTAATTAAACCGTCTTTCATTAAAGCATCAGCAAAAGCTACAGCAACACAAATGTACTGTTCAGACACACTGCTGTTGCACACAGCTTCAAAAGATCGAAACAGAGTAGTAAACATGACATGTAGATTTGAGTACACAAGTGCAGTCATCATTCTGTCACACCACAGCCACCATTCAAAGCCTGTACCATTTCCTTTCCTGTATTAATGATATATTCATGTATTAATAGTCATTAGCATAAACCATATTGAGTTTAAGATAAAAGGTCTTAAGATAAAGTGCTTAAGCTCTATTTTTAAAAAGTAAATTGTGTATCTGTCAGAAACTGATGTGCTGAAACTTACTCAGTTTACAATTATGTATCTTTTTCACTTTGCATTTACCTAAATAAATATACCATGATTATTGTAATTAATATTATTAGTTTTATTTTCATTTAAGGCTTAATTCTTGCTGTTAATATGTTCATAAACTATTTTTAATAAACCTACCTGCATCATGTCTCTGTATAAGTGTTTATAGGCTGCTATTGACTGCTTTCAGTATCTCAGTGGTAACATGTAAAGCCATTTAAAGGTGAAAACAGACAAAGGAATTTTACAGCATTTTTCAACTTAATCCTTTTCTCACATGTATTACAAAAGGCTGCTCTTATTAACTTTATACAACTTTTTCAACACAGTAAAAAAGTACTTCCAGTTACTTTCACTTTTCTTGTGGTTATTAGGTATGCATGATTAACAGGCGGAGCCTC
The DNA here is from genome assembly GCA_037974445.1 of Brycinus macrolepidotus. Taxonomy (NCBI): domain Eukaryota; kingdom Metazoa; phylum Chordata; class Actinopteri; order Characiformes; family Alestidae; genus Brycinus; species Brycinus macrolepidotus. The sequence continues at coordinate 21,488,072 of JBBPCZ010000156.1, read as the reverse complement.
TGAAAACTCCGCCCACACCGTTACACTGGTACTAAAACATCACAGATTCTTCCCTCTGGAGAACCAGTCCCATCTCTGAAAAGTTTATACAGATTTACAAATTAATTTACAAACACCTTTGTGACTGATGAATCCACGAGCGTGTTCTACATGAACTACTACCCAACGGCTTCTATTACATCAGTCTTTAAAGTCGGGTTTTCTGTTGTTTTCGAAGTGCCGGGAAATGTGCTGAAATTGTTTGTGGTTATTAAACACTGCAGATACAACAGATGGAGAGTAGGTTGAAAAACGCTGGAGTCTCTTTGTTAAATTAGTATCAGGTTTTGCATGTTGTGATATAAACTGATCAAAAAGGGATTTTTTCTTCCAGAAGGCATTTAATTGCAACACAATCAATGTTTTTACCATTAATGGAATTAAATGTTAGATTTTACTTAATTGCTATAATTTTACCCTGCCTGCAGGGAGGAAAACACAAAAGCACATTAAGTCTTGTCATTGGTTCAGCAGCACAGATCGTCTCTGTTTCTCTCCCTGTCTTTAGAGCAAGAACATGACCAAACAGACCGATTACTCGAAGGTGAGTGACTCTGCACATTTACTGATCTAACAACTCACTCCGCTTCATGGAATGTCTAAGACCTCCATATACATTAACATCATTTTTATTTAATGAGATTTAAGGAGAATTAAAGTGATGAGATAAATGTATATGATGAATTACATTTCCATTCAGTTTATATTCTGTATCAAAAGGTTCAGATCTGCCCTTTCGACTTTTTTCATTTTAGGTTGTCAAAAAGTGGCAAAAATATAACGACAGTAACTTCATCAAATTCAAATAATAAAATAGTAATAAAATGATTATTGTTAAAATATAAACAGTATATAATAAAATATCTCTTCTACTACTAACAAACACTAATGTGGTCTGGTTTGAAAACCTGCAAATTTGAAATATAAGATACTTGTGCATGTAACCCTGATTTTAGAGCATGTTTAGGATAGATATGAACCACAGAAAAATACTTCTAATGTACAAGCCCATTAGAAAATACTTCGTAAAATGTTTTTACAAAAACTTCACGTTTCGTTTTATTTTACTTGGAAGAGCAACCATTTCTTTTTGGTTAAGATTAGGGTGAGGATTGGCATTATATTAAGATATATAAGTCTTGTATGTGTTATCAGATCGGACCCTGGTGGAGCACTTAATTCAATTACTTAATTAATTCTGAATCTTAGTCTTCTAGCAGCTCTTAATTTTAAATCAAGGCTCGATAGAATGAGGGATGTGTTTTCTTGAAGACTACAAAACACACACACACACACACATACACCATATATATATATATATATATATATAGGGGAACCTACATCCTAACACTGTAAACCCTGTGTGTGTGTGTGTGTGTGAGAGAGAGAGCGAGCGTATTAGGTGATTAGAGGGTGTCTGCTCTGTGTAACCGATAGCGAGTTTAAAAATTTGGTTTCCAAAGTCAGAAGGAGAAGAAAGAGAGAAGGCGAGACAGATGGAGGGATGAGGGGGTGGGCAGGAAGAGTGAGAGCGAATGAAGAGAGCTCGGGTCGCCGTGGAAACGGGATATTAGGGGATAGAGTGGCAGGTTTATTTGTAGAGGAGACAGAGAGACGGTGTGACAGCGACATCACAAGAGATTCTCCTTCAACAGGACACACACACACACCTCACACACACCTCACGCACCCAGCTTAACCTTGTTCTCTCAATTTCTTTACTGTGTTGTTTTAAACAAATGCATATAAACATGTACACACACACTTTGGTGGGAAGTGTGTGAACACTTTGTGAAAACTTTGGTGATTTTCAAAAAATGAATAGTGTTGAATATGAGTATGTTAAATATGTCAAAAAAAATCTTGAAAAATAAAAAAAGTTGCACAGTTTATCAGGCCCCCTTCTAGGCCATTTATCAGTGGAAAGGGACCACCACTGACCTAACGATACTTACAGTAACTGTAAGCCTACAAAGTGTGCCTGTATACTGGGTGCACCTGATAAAATGGGCAAGTGTTTCATTGTATACACATACATGTACAGTCATACGCAAAAGTGTTGAAGTGTAAATAGGTACACCCCGTCTACAGAGAACACCCTACTGCACATTTTGATTTTTTTCAGCTTTTCTGCCCAATTTAGTCGTGTCCAGTCCCACGCACTTGCTAGGTCTCCTCCTATCACACGATACCACCAACACTGGGAGGGTGAAGGTGAGCATGTGCGTCCTCCAAGTCACATGAGGTGCTACCGCATCTTTTTGAACTGCTGCTAACGCAGCATCAGTAAGAGAGCAGAGCCAGTTGTGATGTCTTGAAGTCCCAGTCATGGATGGTAGAGGCACCACCATGGATTAAACTCACAATCTCCCAAAGATAGGCGCTTAGGCACCACTCAGAAGCCCCCACTACACATTTTTATACACAGTTATTGTTTATTTGCTTATTTAAATTGAACATATTGGTTAAAAAAAATGACCTATTTTATTTTTTCCAAAATGTTAAACTCCTTTCACTTCAGTCAACAAAACCTAATTTGGCCAGTGGTGACTGCCATATATATGCTGACATATATACTTCATATTCCAACATCGTTAAACATTTTCTTGTATTGTTAGGAATGAAAAGAAAACCATGAAAACATTTGGTGATGGTGTGACACACGAATGAAAAGTCCATGTGCTCTAGGGGTTTATTTTAGTGTCTTAAGTGTTTATAGTTTCTTACGCTACAGAATAATAACTTGCGCAAGTTTACACTGTAGACATTGATCATCTTTTCTGTTTGAAATGTTTGTACATACAGTTCTGCTTAGAAGTGTCCATTTGGCTCAGGGTGAGACACAGTGGTCAGCTGGTGTGGTCACGTTATCTACAGTTCTACACACACTCTCAAACACTTAACCCACCAGTGTCCATATTTGAAATGTTAAATGTCCTTTGGTCCATATATTTACCTCTTTAAACCATATATGGGCCATATATGGGCTTCACTTGGTGAATGGGTTAAATGCAGAGAAAGAATTTAACATTGTACACACTGTGTGCTGTGGTGTGTTTACGCGTGAATATAATGGGCCACTTTACTTTACTTTAAAGTTCTGAGTTCAAATCTGAAGATATTTTGAAATTTGTAAAACTTTATGCTTGAAGTTGAGCTTTTATCGCTTCATTAAAATGTGTCTTTTGGTCACATGAATGATTTTTACTTAAACAAGAGAAAATCCTAATTTGATTTGGAATAAAAGTTTAAAAAGACATAAAAAATGAATAAGGACTCTCAGATGTCCATCTGAAGTACCAACGTCAATCACTGTAGATTAATCAGAACATGCTCTATTGGATTTTTCTCATCGTGCCAAATTAATTTAATGGATGTGAGTGGGTCAGCACTAAGATACTATGTATTTATTCCAAATTACATGCGTTCTTGATTAAGTAAAATAACTGTCGGATGAATCTGGCTATCCATATGCAATCACTACAATCCTCTCTGATCACTGCAAACCCCCCCCAATGAACACATTAACGCATAGGAAATAGAGAACAAACTATGAACAGGCATTGCCCTCTAAAAACTTCAGCTTCTGTCAAATTCGTCTCTCTCTCTTTCTCTCCCTTTTTCCTTCTCTTCTTTTCTGCTGTTTTTAACTTTAAGCCCACAAGGGCTCTTCAGCAAAACACATCTCAGAATTCATTGGGCAAATTGGCCTCCAGCAAAACATGTTCTAACACAGCAAGAACTGAGAGAGAGAGAGGGAGAGAAAGAGAGAAAGAGAGACAGAGAGAGAGAGAGTGTGAGTGCTTTCTGGAATTCTCTGTGAGTTTTATTTATAATAGGCCCGTGTGTGCTTAACTCTGCTAATTTAAGAAAAAGAAAAATTTATTTAAAGGGGCAGCACCGGCCAAAGCACAGAATTTC
>JBBPCZ010000156.1:21459761-21474776 GCA_037974445.1 Brycinus macrolepidotus | reverse complement strand
TACACATACACACAGACACACGTATACATTCTGGAACTTCACAAGTACATTTACTTACAAATAATTAGTTGAAAATAAAAACTAATAAAAATAGTAAGAAATAATAAAATATAAAATCCTATAAAAGCACAGAAATATATCAATATTAAATATTAATAAGAAATAAGAAAATGTCAAATTCTAGGTGGTAAGTGATAAACAGAGCTGCAGATGGTTCTAAAATAACTGGATGAGGTTATACTAAAAATAAAGCCTTTTGTCTTATAGGCCTAATTATCATAAATGATCACTTATTTGGCAACAAGAGGTTGTCATTTAACCTCTCGTTGCCAAAATGCTTATATGTTGATCATTCTAAATATTGATTAAAACATGTGAAAGTACTTTTGCTTAGTTTGTTTATTTATATCTGCATTGTACACACTTTTATTGTGTATAAAATAACCAACACTGGATTCATGTGGGCCTCAACGGCATATAAAGATGAACATTTTATTATAAAGAATGCATAGAGCATGGTGCTTGAATTTTGCATGTGACTGTTGACCTGTATGATCAGCTGTGCCTCAGACAGGAGGGTCTTGGTGGTCTTTAATTCTGTAAAGAGGGTCTGAGGTGGATGATCTCCAGTGGATGATCCTCAGACTGCCTGTGTGGCCTCTGAGGAGGATCATCCTGGGCTTTAGTGCTGCTTTAACCTGCTTTATGTCCTTTTGTGCCTCAAATCTCATTCCAAACCAAAGTGGGCTTTCAGGGGTCTCGCGAATCTGGTTAAGGACTCAGCTCAGGGTCTGTGGGGAGTTTTAGTCCATTAATGACTGCTCTGTGGAATAAACAGGGTTTTTAAGAGACTTGTGAGGAAATAAAAGCAGCAGAAGAAAAGTTCCACTTTTAATTCCCTTTAATCTGAATTGCTCGAGTCCACAGCCACGCGCCCCTCTGCGGAAGTGACACACACACACCCCACAGCAGCGTCACGTCACGCGAGAGGCCAGACACGCGCACACACACACGCACACAGAGAGAAACACGCACTGTGGACAGAAAACAGGAGCGAGGAGGCACGAGCATGGCTGCCAGTCGATGAAGTACAGGGCGCGAGGCGAAAAGGTGAGTGCTGGGCACGCGAGATGAGGTTTGTTTGTTTGTTTATTTGTTTGTTTCCCGCTGCCGCGTCACGCACGAGAGTTCCTCGCGCGAGGGGTGGGGGAGAGGAAGAGAAAAACACGTACACACACACACACTGTGTCTGCAGCAGCAGCACGCTTTGGGTTTTGAGTGTATGTGTGTGTGTGTGAGAGAGAGAGAGTGTGTGTGTTGGGGTGGAGGGGGGAGGTGAGGAGCCCCCCGGTTTTCGTGGGGTTTTATTGCTGGTGGAAGAATGAGGAAGTGGACTTGGTGGACTGGACGGGTAGGGGCTGGTGGAGGAGGTGGGGGGCGATGAAGCAGCGCCTCCAGTCGGAGTGTGGCGAGATTCAGAGCTGCAAGCACAAACCAGCACACACACAGGGCAGTGGAGACCAGCACGCACAGGGCAGTGGAGACCAGCACGCACAGGGCAGTGGAGACCAGCACACACAGGACAGTGGAGACCAGCACACTCAGGACAGTGGGGTCCAGCACACACAGGGCAGTGGAGACCAGCACACACAGGACAGTGGGGTCCAGCACACACAGGACAGTGGAGACCAGCACACACAGGGCAGTGGGGTCCAGCACACACAGGACAGTGGGGTCCAGCACACACAGGGCAGTGGAGACCAGCACACACAGGACAGTGAAGTCCAGCACACACAGGGTAGGGGGGTCCAGCACACACAGGACAGTGGAGACCAGCACACACAGGACAGTGAAGTCCAGCACACACAGGGTAGTGGAGACCAGCACACACAGGGTAGGGGGGTCCAGCACACACAGGGTAGGGGGGTCCCGCACACACAGGGCAGTGGAGACCAGCACACACAGGACAGTGGGAACCAGCACTGCCTACCCCATTCTCCACGCTGGACCCTAACTCATGTCATCTTAACATTACTGTCTCTACAGTGTTCCCAAAAAGAAAGGTTCTGTGACTTGGAATAATAGTGGAACCATTTTGGTGCTATGAAGAACTTCTTTGTCAAAGAATTTCCATCACAGAGAACCATTTCTGCATTCATGTGGTCCTCTGAGGTTATATACACTATAGGGCAGAAGTTTGGGCCCACCCTCGGATTTCTTACAAAAATAAACGATATGCTGTTTTTTCAAAATTTTATTAGAAGAAAACATTAGAGAAATAATTCAAACTAATGTAACTGTATTTTACAGTCTGTAGTAACACATTATTTAGCCACAAAAGCTCAGACTGTTTGTTCTGAAGAAGATATGTCAGGTCTGTCTTTAGTAAACTGACATTCACTTTATGTTGGATCATAAAAACAGAAATTTATCACTCAGTTCTTTAACATCACATAATTCCTTCTGGATCTCAAGCATTTGTCAAAATTGTGCCAAAGTTATATCCAGTCCAAAAAATTGCAAAAAATTTGTCTTGGCCTCCCTAGTCTCCAGATCTTTCTCCCTTTGAGCTGGCACGGGACGATCTGGACAGAAAAGTTCAGTAAACGAGACAGAACTGTTAACATGCCTGAAAAGGTGCTGGGAGGGTCTGGACACAAGTTATTTCCAAAAATTGCTGGAGAGGATGCAGTGAATCAGTTTTGCTGTGATAAAGGCAAGGGCTGGTTATTTTGATGAATCTCGTACATAAGTTTTCCAGTAAATTGCACTTACAGTGTATACTGTTACATTACATATTTTCTTGTAATAACATTTTGAAAGAGCAGTGTTTTAACAATATTCATAGGGTGGGTCCAAACTTCTGGCCTGTAGTGTATAACCAGTGCTTCCACTAAAGAATCCTTAAAGAACCACTTTTTAAGGTTGAAGGTCTTCCCCACCATTAGCCAGATAACTTTTCACCCGTTTTGGTTTGATGTGAAATGGTTAATTGTAGAGAAACATACCCACTCTGATTTCATAAGAGTGGTGGTGAATGGAACCAGGGTTCTTGATGTCTACAACACAAATATAGACATTTTATTTACTATCCACATTTGTATGTGTTTATATGTAATATTTATATGTAATGTTGATGATAGTAAAATTGTGGCAAATTTGAACTAAGTGCATCCTCTTTACTCTCCATTTTGCCTCGCAACACCCTGCATGTATCCCTCCACCATGGATAGATTTAGTTTTAGGCCAAAACCTTCTCAAAACTCTGGTCTCAGGCATCAGGCATCAGGCATAACCCTTTCAAGCTCATGGGAGCTTTTAGAGGCAGACGTTTGGTTCCATTCACGACCACTGTGAACAATTCTGACTGGGTAAGTTTCTCTAAAACAGGGCATTTTACCCCAAACTCCCAGGCGTAACTTTGTTTATGTTAACCACTTAATTATGCAGGAATTTTGGATCGGTTCCCTTTAAGCCAGAAGTGAGAATTGTCCAGTGGGAATGTCCCTTACCTCAAGGGTGGCAAGATTCTGGAAGGCCCCAGTCTTTCAGAGATTAGTGTCCTTCCTCATTTAACACACGACTAATCAGCTAATTACGGAGATCATGTTCAGCTCCAGCACTCGCAGGCACTCGTAGACTATGGGTGTCTTGTGAGGAAACTAGTCACTAGTGACCTAGTTGTTCTCGTGATTTTAACATTATTGCCCAAAATTCCCCTTAAACAACATGTTAGAAAGTCACCAGTGCAGCCAACTATGGGATGTATGTTCTTTGCCCAATACCACTTCAGTGTGTTCTGTTTATTTTGCACGTTTGAGGAATGGAACACTTGAACTCCTGCTGAAAAGCTGGTGAACGTGGACAAGAGTGTACAAAACTGCAAATGTGGACTTTGGGATCAGCCAGAACTTCCATCCTGCACACCTTGGTCACTTCAGCTCAACATCAGCTCAGTAAAGGCTTTCATGGGGTTTAAACAGGGGTGCCGGAGCAGGAAAGCACTAAAAAGCACTGAACGGGGTGACTATTCGGAGTAAAGCTGGGGAAACCCTGGCTCTCCACATCCCAGTACACCCGTTTCATTTTCATTTTCGAATAGCCAGTAAGTGTTGGTCTGAATAAACTGAGACCTGTTTCCTGCTTTAATACAAGTGAACTGATCAGTTAATTCCCAAGCCTTTCATGAGGTTAAATCAATATTAATCATAATTCATAATTTACTATTTTTTCATGTATTTCCGTGTATCAGGGAGGGTCAGGGAGGTTAAACACAATATTTGATATTAAACACAATTGGTTGATATTATTTTGCCATGGTGCACAGAGATGTCATTTTGGAAGACCACTGGAAAATAATTTAGTCTTTTTTTAATTATATGATGAAAATGACCAGGAGCATGAACTAACAAGGTAAAAAAAAAGGGTCAGTTTTTATTTCAGGTTCACTTTAAGAGGGTGTATTAACTACTCCAGGTGCAGGATTGGGAAATGCTGAGATACAACAAAAATAACGCCAAAAACTCATCTGTAAACATAGTGTCCAGTTACTAATAGTGCTACTGCTGGTGCTGATAAAATTAAATATCTTAATATTTACAAGTATATTACAATATCAGATTTTTAAGTTAACTAATAAAGTTAATGAGCCAGCGTTTCCTGAGTGTTGCTGCTCTATTCTGAAAGACTTGCTTAAGACAGTCTGTTGCCTTGTACAGTATTGTTAACCTTAATCAGACAAAAAATAGTTTCAAACTAGTTCTTTAGAACAATCTGAAGCATCCAGAAAAAAATCACACACTGCAGTTAATTCCCAGATCTTTGATACCATGAGCAAGTGCACAAAATAGAACTGAAGAACATCCAGGGTTGGTTTCCCAGACAGAGATTAAACCTGGTCCTGGACTACACAGCACTCTGAATGGAGACTGTAGTCCAGGACTTGGCTCAATCACTGTCCAGGAAACCAAACCTTACATTTTGTGTTTGTCTTTTTTTCTGTTGTACAGGAAATGAGCTCCTCTGAGCATGGCGGCGTTGATTCAGATGGAAATGTACCTGATAAAGGTAAAGGACACGTGTTTTGGTCTGTCATTGCTGTATCTGCTTTTTTGTCTTCATGTCATTTTTGACAGATTGACAGATTAATTGATAGTTTGCATGTGATTGTAGTTTTCTTAAAAAAATTGAAATGAATTAAATGAAACGATGTTTATTGACATGCATGTTTACCACTGACAGAGGTTAAGGTTGAGAAGGACGAAGAACACAATGCTGGCCATGAGAAGACACAGACTTTAGAGGGAAAGTCTTCAGACTGCTTCAGTCGACGGCTCACTAAAAGATCAGCATCACAAATTAGCCTAGACAGCCTTACTACGGAGCAGTACCGGTCAACCTGCAGAAAGAGGGCGAAGGTAAATACGTTTGGAGAATGAAACCATTATCACTGGGTTTCCCTGAAATATACTCCAATCATTATTCTGCAATTTCCTTTTTTCTCTTTCTGTATATTATTGGGCTTAATTTTCACTGGTGCTAAAACCTTTTCAGAAACGTCTTTGTAGTTTGTGTATATGTAAATATATGTAGCATGTCTTATGTGTTTTTATGATGTGTACACAAATTCAGTGGTTTGCTACAAAACAGGGAGGGGTAAGTGAGAGAGCAAGTGAGTGAGTGAGTGAGCTGCCCAATGTAAATCTCTGGACCAAAAGATCCATAGCTTTTTTTTATTTTTTTATCTGAACCTACCAAGTTAGGTGTGCATCTCCTGCAGTTTTTTGAAAAATGTCACTAAGCTAGCCATTCACAGTCTTTGGTTCTCTCTGCAGTTTGGAGAACACCTCCAAGATGGTGGCTCAGAAGATAACTCCAAATCACATGGCCTTCGTTCATCTCCCCAAGAGAGAACCATCTTGTCATATAGGAAACCTCTGTACAGCATCTCTCATCGTATCACTGAGAAGAAGGCCACATCCATTTTGGACCAGCATGGGCAGCATGAGACTGGAGTCTGTGTCAGCCATAATGGCATCATCTTCCCAAAGCTGGGCAGTCCAGAAGAGCACAATCGTTTTGAGTCCACCTCTGCTTCAGAGCCCACTGCATCCCCAATATCCTCTGAATCCCATCTGTATCCTCTCTTCGAGAAGATGTTCTTCATCCTTAACACCTTAAACTCTAGCGTGACCCAACTGCACAGCAAAGTGGACCTCCTTTCGCTAGAGGTGACCCGCATCAAGAAGCAGATCAAGCCTACAGAGATGTCTATGGAATTCCAGCCTCCACCGGAATATCTCTTGACAAGTGAGGAGCTGACTCAGTTGATGGAGCAAACCTCCACAGCTGGAGAGTTGGGTTGCAGGCTGCTAGTCCAACTGTTCCCAGAGCTTTTCACAGCTAAGGAATGTGCACATGGTTGCAAATCTTGTGGTGTTGCAAATAAACGCACCCTAGATTCTTTGCACCTTCAACTTGTACGCAACTATGTGGAGGTCTGCTACCCGCTGGTTAAGAAAGGAAATATTTGGCAGACTGAGTGCCTCCTGCAAATCAATGACTTTTTCAATCGTTTCTGGGCTCAGAAAGATATGGAAAGCGGCCAGATGTGCGGAAAACAGACTCCAATGGTCATCGGATTTGACATGGTTCAAAATCATGGCTGTCATTTTATCAATGAAGATGGACAAGACGAAAGACTCTCAATGGAGTCCGGAGAGAATAGCAACAATGGTAGCCATCTTGGCAATGCCAAATCAGATGCTGTCTTTGATAACCAAGACACTGGGGAAGATCCTGATGACATCACATCACCTGAGGACTTTGTTGTATTTCTTTTGAACAGACTCTTTCCTGAAGTCTTTGAAGAGGGTAGACTACCTGAGGGTCACAGCACTGTGGGACAGTTGATTGTTGGATCAGATAGACTGGACATTATACGCAAGTACATGGAGGCAAATTTTCCGGATATACCTGAAGACACTTGGTTACAGTTGTGTGTCCAGCGTATGGAGGAAGCTCTGGAGAACGCTTCAGCCAATGGCAGTAATCTGGATAACATTCGTGAGGATAGCTACGACTCTTCTTGCTTCACTGATGACATCTCCATAGTCAAAGTCAGCGACCTTTGTGATTATGAAAAGCCTAACCGTCGGTCAAAGAGGTCTTGGCTGGAACCTGTTGACTTTGACCAAATGGACGTCCCGTCTCCAGATTTTGAAGTTCCTCAAGAGTACCTGCTCACCAAGGAGCAGCTAAAGAGCATTTATAATAGCAGCTTGTCCATCGGAAACTTTGCTTCCCGTCTGTTGGTTCTCATGTTCCCAGAACTGTTCACATATGAAAATGCACGCAAGCACTACAATTGCAGTGGTTCTTTGGGCAAGAAGCAGTTGGACCCCGTCCGGGTTAGCCTCATTCGCCATTACGTCCAACTGCTCTACCCTAGGGCCAAGAATGACCGCGTCTGGACCCTTGAGTTTGTGGGTAAGCTGGATGAACGCTGCAGGCGAAGGGACACAGAGCAGCGCCGCATTTATCAGCAACACCGTAAAGTCTCCGGCTCTGATCAAGAACCTGATCATAGAGACTTTGGGACTGCTAGCCAAATCAACCCTCTACATGCAGACAACCTGAAAGAGGACTTTGAAATGCCCTCATTACCACCTGAGAAAAGTAGTAAAGATTTTTGCAAGATCCCTCTAGAGGACCTCACAGTGTCCACCCCAGACTTTCCAGTGCCTTCCACATACTTGCTCTCGGACACAGAAATTAGGGAAATAGTTCAGCAGAGTCTGTCTGTTGGGAACTTTGCCGCTCGCCTTCTTGTGCGCCTGTTTCCAGAACTGTTCACGCAGGAGAACTTGAGGCTTCAGTACAACCACTCTGGTGCCTGCAACAAAAAGCAGCTTGACCCTGTGCGCCTCAGACTTATCCGCCATTATGTGGAGGCTGTGTATCCCGTTGACAAAATGGAAGAGGTTTGGCACTATGAATGCGTACCTAGCATTGATGAGCGCTGCAGGCGTCCAAACCGCAAGAAATGCGACATCCTGAAGAAGGCCAAGAGATCGAACAGCACTGTGTCATGATCATAACAAGATGCCTCCGTTATTATTTTTTTTTTTTACATTTTACACAAACATGTATTTTTTTGCACAAGTCCATAAGCTGAAGCTGCATAGTGAAATGCCCTTGAGGTCCAGTTGTGTAGGATAAGGCCAAATCTGTGGTCCTTGTACAGGATATGTTTGTAACATGTAGCTGCAACACCTGACAGTGATTTTTTTCTTTAAAGACACTGTCGACTGATAGTGACATATTAGTCTTATTATTTATATGCCAAATTATTGTTGTAATTCTAATAAGCTATCATAGCCTTAAACTAGTAAATAAAGAAGTATAAACATTTATCTTTAGATGGTATAGGTCACTTTAGTCAGGGGAGGGGGGGCAGAGATATGTGATATATTTTTGTTTTTAATTAATTGTAGCAATGTTGCAGCACTGGTCTTTTTCTAACTATGACTTTATGAGCATATGCCCTACCTGCAGTCTATATTAAAATATAGAAACAGATTGTCACTATTTTTAAATAAAATTACATTTGTGCAAAAGCAAATATTGTTTGTTTAATTTGCAGTCACTATATCTGAGGCTTCTTGTAGTTGATATAGATATGGACATGAGGTGCACAAGGAAAAAGATTAGCACTCCAGCATTTATGCCCTTGCTGACACTTGGCATTGGGCATGGTGACTATAGGCTCCAGAGTGGGGCAGCTGGTGGCCTGGTGGAGAGAGAGCTCCCCTCGTGATAGGAAGGTTGTGGGTTTGTATCCCAGGACTGCTAGTGGCACTACTGAGGTACCCATCAGCAAGGTACCGTCCCCACACACCGCTCGCCGGGTGCTGCGTCGCTGGTTGCCCACTGCGTCACTTGGTGAATGGGTTAAATGCAGAGAACAATTTCACACTGTGTGCTGTGGTGTGTTCATGTGTGACAAAAATTATAATTCACACCTTTTTATTTGCAAAGAGAAAATAACAGCCATGTGTGCAGCAACGGAACATGTTTGGGTGCACCCAATGTAGCTGAATCTACCTTTGAAAGTCCATCTTTTGCGATGTCCTTTTTTGTAACTGTGACACACAGGAGTTACACACCCTGAACATTCTAACCATATGCATAGAGAAGAAGTGGGAGTTACTCTAACAGCCATTTCGAAGACAAGTAATGACATTGTCAAAATATCTGTAAAAAGGACAATTTTCACACAGGTCTTTGTTATTAAAGGCTCTGGTAACAGATGTGTAGCTATTAGTAGCAAAAAATATCACCCTACAAAAAATAAGCCTACACTAGTACCAAAGATGCACCTGTACATGATTTTCATGATCAGATTTCATCATAATACCAGAAATAAAACAAAATTAGGAACACAAGTGTTTTCTATGAAAATGTGTCAGTTATGAGAAAATCACAAATGCTGTATCAAGACAATTGGAAAATTAAAGGAGAATTCCACCAATTTTTCAGAAAGAAACTTACCAGCTCTCTAAATAGTGGTGAATGGAACCAGGGATTATGAAGTCTACAGTGCAATTTTAGCCATTTTATTTACTTTCCAAACCCACCAATGAAACTACTATCATTTGAGTGTTTATATGGAATATGTTTTCTTTGATGACTATTTTGCCTAGCAATGCCCTGCATGTTGTACCTCTCTGACATGAATACCTTTTCAAAAAAAATTAATGTCTCAGGCATCAGGCAGTGTATTCATAACTATTTCATCTAATAACTTTCTGTGAGAGAGCTTTTAGAGGCATTTTGTCTGTTAAAAGTTTGTCTTGGTAAGTTTCTCTAAAGTGGAGTATTTCAAACCAAACCACTCTGAATTACTTTCTTTCCATTTTAATGATTTGATTATGAAAAATCAGTGGAGTCCCCCTTTACATATATGCTGAAAAATACAGCTAGTTAAAGTTTCCTTTCACACAAACAACTGGAGTCAAGATGTGTAAAAATCTTCATTATAATTATCACTGCTCAAAACCTTGTTCACAAGCTATTTTTATTCCTTGTATGCATTCTGTTTGGGAAGTCGAAGATGCTTCCAGCTTCTCACTATGACCTTCTGTTTGTCTCCATCCTTTGTCTCTCCCACCACTTTCTTAAAAATGACTCTCTTTAGTGTGATCATGTCTTGCTCTTTGTCCTCTCCAATGATCAGGTCCAGTGTATCGCCCACTTTTACCTGCAGATGGAGCCAGAAGTTAAAGAAACACGCGCACCAGCCTTCAGTAGAGCATCTAAAGCAGTTCTGATTGATGCTGATCCTTGCAAGTATTTGTCATATTTCTCAGTTTATCTGGATAATTGAAACTAAAAGTAAGGATGGTACAGCAGGAATGTTCCTGAGTTGTTGTTCTATTAGGCTTGATTTTGGGTTTCAGGTTTTCCAGCTGACTGAGGGAGTCCTACTTTAAAATACTGTCCTCTGTACCACACATAACCGCTTTAGTTGTTGTGCTGGAGATCTTACCACCCTGCAGTTTCATTTTCTAAGCCTAGCACATCCAGATCTAATATCTGAGAGCACCTGAAGACCTTGTTTAGATGGATCAGGGTGCTAGGTTAAGGTTGGGGACTGAAGAAGGGTGGTTAATTGCACATACTGTAATGCAATATCATTTGTAAGTACACCGTACCAAAAAGGGTTCTTTGCATAATGCCGTATGAACCTCCAAATTTAGGAAAAACGTACAACCTGTGATGATTCTTTAAACCTTTATAAGACTCTCCACATACACAAATCTCTGTCAAACATGGTTCTTCAGAAAATCAAGTGTTTTTTCTAAATCAGAGGTTTTCATCTCGTGTGTAATCGCTGGTAGTTAACTGTTGATGTAATTGATTGGTAACCTAATAACAACTTATAATAATGATATGATAAAATGATAACTAATAATAATAATTGTTAACCTATAATATAACCAGTGACTATAAAACCCAGGACTAGAAACTGTATTTGTGGTCCAGAGTTGAATATCTCTGTTCGAAGGCATTGCTTAAAGAACCCTGTGGGGCACCTTTTTAAGGAGCAACACCATTAAAAAAAAAAAAAGTAATCATTTAAATTTTTGAGTTGTATCCAACTCTGCACGATCATATACTTCTAACAGGACATGCCTGAAAATGTTTAATGTGATTGAAGTACTAATGAATTAATTACGGTCTGCTACAAGACAGCTGAAATCAACTGTAAAAGGCCATTTAATTCTGGAATCTCCACACTTGATAGACGTGTTTTAATAATCATTCCACATCCGTGAACAGTTCACTCACAATTTTGTTCTTCTTTATGAGCTTCTGTCCATTCAGTCTCAGCTTATTGTCGTAGAAAGCGGCCTCAATTTTACTGAAATGAACAAGAAGACTGTTAGATTTGTTTAATCATTATTATCAACCACACACGTGTTTGAGACAGCAAATACGTTTGGCCTAAAATATGATGTGTAACACAACAACTATGTAATATGCGGATTTGAGATGCTCCAGACCATAAATGACAGATACACAGTGGAGTATTGTACTGTTGCTGTCGTAGTATCTCAGAAATTGTGACTTTATAGGTGAAGAACAAAAAGCAATATTCATTTTAACATTTGTTAATGTAATGACATTTAGTAATTTTGGACCATTGTAAAAACCTGGTCCAAAATTAGTCCACTCCACTTATTTCGTTTTGCTGAGAAATAAGTGAGTGAGTGAATGAATGAATTTTTTTTTTTTTTTTTTTTTTTTTAACCTGGGGGATGGTATTCCCCTCAAATTGAGCTCTGGTGTTTTCCACATATGACTTTGGAGCTTCCCCACACTATTTTCCATGTTTATATATGAATGTGGAATTGGAGCTGGGATTTACTCCAGGACCATGACTGTGAAGCTCTGCATTAACTGACCATGAGAAACCTCACCAGGTTTCACAGCACAGATTTTACCCACTTACTGTCTAGGGATGTCCAGTCCAGCCTTCAGGATGAGGTCAAAGCGGAAGGACTGAACTGCTTTCTCATAGTCTTTGTACTCTTTCGGCAGGCCGGGGTCATCCTGAAGTTCGTCTTCGTAGTCGCTCGCCTCCTCGTCTTCTTCATCCTCTTCATCCTCCTGAACGGCTCCGTGTCTGCCTTTCTTCCTGGAGCTCTTGAGCCGCATCTGCTGGTGCATCCAGATCCGTGGGCCGTCCCACGGTTTGGTCAGTGCTGCTGACCGCTGGGCCAAAGGGGCGGCTGAGCCCCACAGTTGGCGGGCATGCAGCGTCCGCGGGCACCACGGCGACAGCAGCTGGAGGGAGTTCAGGCGCCCCAGCTGCCGCAAGTTTAGCGCCTGCACAGAGAGACTCTGCATACTGCAAGACTATGCAGAGCCTTGTTAACACAGATAAACATAATATATAAAACAGCATGAAAGATTGGGATAACTGATGTTACCCCTCCATGGTCCTAGAGCTCCCCTGTCCAGCATATTTTAGTGTTCTTGCTGCTCAAAAACACCTTTAACTCGGGAATAGATTAGTAATTGGCTGACTAATTTGCCTCATTATTTGCATTCTGTTAAGATTTTTATAATTGGTTTAAATTACTTACAAAACAGATGTGTCTTAAAGCCTGGATTTTGTCTGTACTTTTGTCCATTTTTAAAGATTACAGCATTTCACACATGGTAAGAAACCACGCAAGCAAGTCTGGTACACTTTCCCAGTTGGTACAGTACTAATCAGTGTACATAAGACTCCATTACCTGTTAGCTACATTAGTGTTGTAACTCTAGACACCAAACATGTCTAGGTTGATGGACTATATGTATATGGCAACGATGATAACTATGGGAGGCTGAACTGTCGCTTGAAGGTTGGGGGAATTCTCTCAATAAGTTGCACACTTAGTGCCATACTTTTCACTATATGGACAAAAGTACTGGGACATGCCATGCTTCCAACTTTGTGGTGAGGCCCTTTTCTATTCCAGCATGACTGTCCCCCAGTGCACAAAGCAAGGTCCATAAAGACATGGCTGGATGAGTTTGGCGTGGAAGAACTTGACTGGCCCGCACAGGGCACTGACCTCAACCCCATCCAGCACCTTTGAGATGAACTGGAACGAAGACTACGAGCCAGGCCTTCTTGTCCGACATCAGTGCCTAACCTTATAAATGCTCTACAGAATGAATGGACACAAATTCCAACAGAAACTCCAAAATCTTGTGGAAAACCTTCCAAGAAGAGTGGAAGCTGTTAAAGCTGCAAAGGGGAGACCAACTCCATGTTAAAGTCTATGTACGCACTGTCATTAAAGTCCTTGTTGGTGTAATGGTCAGACGTCCCAATACTTTTGTCCATAAAGTGTATGTCCTGGTGATCAGCTAAACAGTTTATTATAATTATTATAATTAAGTATAATTAGAGTGAATAATAATAAATATGAGAATAATGATTAATATTATTATGAATAAAGTTATGACATGGGCACGCACAAGGATATATTTAGGCTACCATAAAACAACCTTACATCAAAGTAAAAGGTAAGATAAATTCTTAAATTGTTAAAAAATAATTTGAATGGACTATTTTTGTCCAATCAGGGATCACTACAGTCTACAGTTCAGACAGAACAGTAATATAAAGGACTAGGATCAACTGAGGTTGGCTTCTTTTTTACGTTTTACCTTCAATAGTGCAGCAGTTACACTTTGGAGCCCGTTAACAGTTTTATAAAGCGTTTAGATGATAAACCAGACCCCTGTCACCATTTGCTCCGTCAAATAACCCAGAATTAAACCCAAATAAACAAACTCAACTGGACTGACAGTCTTACTTACACCACTTTTACGAGCTCTGAAACTCTCCACTCACTCAAACAATACTCAATATTTCAAGAACAGAAAAAACGGTTAGAATGAAGTCTCAAACGGAAGATTTAATACGTTATTAAATAAAAAAAAAACGCCTCCCTAATCAGGATTCGAAAAAGTAAACACAAGGACAGCCAGCTGCTGTAAAAGTATCGTCTCTTCAATATCGCCACCTAAAGGCTGGAGGGCTGAACTGCGCGTCCTGACAAATTAATAAATAAAAATTAATGAATAAAATATTCAAAAATGTATGTGAAATCATATAAAAAGGAATAATAATAATTATTATTATTGTTATTATTATTATTAGTAGTAGTAGTAGAAGTAGTAGTAGTAGTACTACAGGCACCTTTTTATTAAAGCAATGCAGCTCAGAGCAGAGCCTTTGAGTGTTTCTACCACTGTTTATGTTTGTGTGAAAGTTTTGTGATGTTATTCTTATACAGCTAATGATAATGTCGGCTTGCTGAATTCATTTTGTTTTGTTTTTTTCACTTAAATGAGCTTTATTCGAAAATTACAAAACAATACAAAGTGAAGATCACATCAGTACACCACAAGCAAAGGTATACGAGACAACTGAAAATTACTGTTATTTATTTAATTGAAATAACTATTTTAAAAGAGTCCAAGGGTGTGTGTTTATCATTCTAGTGTCCAAATTTGTCAGTTTGTTCAGTTCACATATTATTTTTTTACATTTTGTTTATAATGAAATTAATGTAATCATAAAAATCGATCACATTGCTTGGAAGCCTACATAATAAGTACATACATTCATTTCCACCTTAAAGCCAATGTCTTTCATTTTTATTCATATTTTTTCTGATTATTGGCATTCCACTGAAAGATGCTCGATTGTTTAATCAGCTTTACAGTCAGAAACAGGACAAATCTTTGTGGTTTCATTATAGCTCCACTTCACAAAATACACTATGTGGACAAAAGTATTGGAATACATGACCATTACACCAACAGGGACCTTAATGACACTGTATTCAAATACATACACTTTAATGTGGAGTTGGTCCCCTTTTGCAGCTATAACAGCTTCCACTCTTCTTTGAAGGCTTTCCACAAGATTTTGGAGTTTCTGTG
>JBBPCZ010000156.1:21347822-21386141 GCA_037974445.1 Brycinus macrolepidotus | reverse complement strand
GTGTGTGTGTGTATATATATATATATATATATATGTGTGTGTGTGTGTGTGTATATATATATATATATATATATATATATATGTGTGTGTGTGTATGTGTGTCAGTTCTTGATGTGCGGCAGCAGAAAAAAGTGTAAGGATCAGCGCGATACTGACTATGACCAAATTGTGATGGCTAGACAACTCGGTCAGAGTATCTCCAAAACGGCAGGTCTTGTACCTACCAAAAGTGGTGAACAACTGTTGAAGTGGTGAACTGGAAAAAGTGCCTACAATGATCACAAGAGCATCAGAACTGGACCACTGAGCAATGGAAGAAGGTAGCCTGGTCTGATGAATCACATTTTCTTTTACATCATGTGGACGGCCAGGTATGTATGTCACTTACCTGGGGAAGATATGCACTCTGCACTATGCACCAGGATGCACTGTGGGAAATAGGCAAGGAAGTGGAGGCAGTGTGATGCTGTGAGCAGTGCTCTGCTGGGAAACCTTGGGTCCTGGCACTCATGTGGGTGTTACTGTGACACGGACCACCAGCCTGAACATTGTCACAGACCAAGTACACCTCTTCGAGGTAACAGGATTCCCTGATCTGTTGTCTCTCAGCAGATAATGCGCCTTGCCACACTGCAAAACTTTGGAAAAGAAAGAGTCCAAGAAGTTGACTTGGCCTCCGAATTCCCTAGATCTCAATGTAATTGAGCGTCTCTGGAATTTTCCTTAACAAACCGGTCCGATCCATAGAGCCCCCACCTTACAACTTACAGGACTTGAAGGGTCTGCTGCTAACGTCTTGGTGCCAAATACTACAGCACACCTCCAGATGTCTTTTGAAGTCCAGGGCACAGGGCTGGGGTGTTTTGGTGGTACAATATTAGGCAGATGGTTTTAATGTAATGGCTGATCAGTGTACCAGGCTTGTTGTTTGACTTATATTCGCCTTGGTGGAAATTTGTTTTGATCTTTAGCCATCTGTACCAAATTTAAAAATACGTCTATTTGTGACATGTATTATGAGGCGTATCATATAGTGAACTGTTTGGCAGTACTCAGCCCTACTGATGCAACATCACACAGAGATATTAGAGCCAAGAACTTTAATGGAAAAAGATAAACTAAAAGACTTTATTAAAGAATATAAAAACTCTGCATGGCAAAAAGATGTTTTTAAATGGGTGTTTGGCTCTGTTTCTTACTGTAAGAGAGAGCAGTGGATTTTTTTTCTACCCAGTCTACCCAAATTTAATCGTGTCCAATCCCACCCACTAACTAGGACTCCCCTGTTACACAATCCCACCAACAGTGGTAGGGTGAAGGGAAGCATATGCTTCCTCTGAGTAGCATGTTTTACATTATATGAACTAACCCTTTGCTGTTTATAGAGCAGGAAATGCATATGATAAATACTAGTCAGTGATGAGGCTACCACATGCGATCGCCATTCTCCATTTTATTCTGAAGCCGTATTTTGTGCTTATATTGTAGGGTTAATGTCTGTTTTAGCTCCAAATGACATTAAATCCAGTTAAAGTATGACTTTGATAAACAGCCAGACTTGGACAGACAGTCCAAGTCTAATTTAGCCTCATACCAGATGTTTAATCCATATCTTACACCTCACCACCTCAGATTGGGATTAGGAAATGCTAACTTGTGACTCCCAATACAGTCTATTCAGTACATTCATCCAAAGTCAATTGTTGAAGTTGATGTGTTGGAAGAAACGGCAGAAAAAAGCAAATGGTAAGGACCTGAGTAACACTGACTAGGGCCAAATTGCGATGGCTAGACGACTCGATAAGAGCATTACCAAAATGGCAGGTCTTGTTGGGTGTTCCCAGTATGTAGTGGTTGGTACCTACCAAAAGTGGTCCAGGGTAGGACAATCAGGGGACTGGCAACGTTGTCATGGGCACCCAGGGCACACTGATGTGTGTAGGGAGCAAAAGCTAGGACTGCTTGTCTGATCACACAGAAGAGCTCCTGCAGCACAGACTGCTAAAAAGGTTAATGCTGTTTATGACAGAAAGGTGTCAGAAAACACAGAGGATCACAGGTTTTATAGCTACAGACCAGTCAGAGTACCCATGCTGACCCCTGTTCACCCCCAAAAGGGCCTACAGTTATCACATGAGAATCAGAACTGGACCACTGAGCAATAGAAGGTGGTCTGGTCTGATGAATCACATTTTTTTTTGTACCATGTGGATGGCCAGGTGTGTCTGTCACTTACCTGGGGAAGAGATGGTACCAGGATACGCTACGGGAAAGAACCGCTCAATGTGATCGCCTAGCTCACCTCAATGAATGTGCTGGCCAAGAGAGTGATTCTCAGAATTACCTTTGAACAAGGATGTAAATGATGTCACTGCAAGTTCAATCCTGCAATAAATCATTAAAACAAAATCCGTAACTTTCTTACCACGTTTTCACTGCTCCTCTCCAGCGCCTCTACAGCAGTACAGGTAGTCTGAAAGCTTTGTCTGCGATGAGGTTTTCACATTAGCTGCTTCTTGTGAGTTTTATCACTCAGATATTTTAAAGCAAGCTCTATCTAAGCCTCGGTTCAAGCTATAAAAGTTGTGCTTACATTGGAGACGATGGGAGCTCACACTCGTATGAACAGAAAACCAAGCCCTCCGGCCTTCCACCCACGGCAGCACTGAAGATCGGCAGGATTTGTAAATCACGACAGAAACAGCACCCAGAGTTCACATTAACACATGAAAGCCTCTCATGAGGCGCTAGCAGTAAGAGTTTCCTGTAAAATGGTGTTTGGACTCTCTTGGTTATGATTTTCTTGTTAACCGCACACATTTTCTCCGTAACAGCTACAGCAGACTGCGCCTGTGATTGACACGAACGGATTATTAGGGGCTCTGAGCAGATTTTCCTCCGACACAATGATACAGCATTCATTTCCGAGGGGAATCCCACAGGCGTCTCACTGCCGAAAAGACTTGAAAAGCCATGGGTCTCAGATCAGGAGGAGGATCTTTGCCTTTTTGTACTGGAATAAACTGATCAACAGATCAGCAGCTAAATATTTCTCACATTTTCTAAAGCCAGTGAATGTTTTCCTTGGACCTTTCCTTGCTGAACATTAGCAAAACAGTTTAAAAAGCTGGGAGTTTTATGAGGTCTGTGAAGTAAACGATTTGAGAATAATACACCAACTAATATTACAGTTGGTGTTCTCCGTCTATGGATGCTGGGTTAGCAGGAGTTTGAAAAAATGTGATGAAGCTTTGTGTGTTGGATATTCTCAGTGGAAGCATGTGCTAGCCTTCACCCTCTCAGCTTGGTAGCATTATGTGGTTGAGGAAGTCCTAGTCAGTGGGGAAAAGCGGTCAATGTGTAACAGAAAGCTGCGAGCAGCCTGGGTCTGTTTTCATGAACCTCATCAGGAGCAGGAGAGGTGATATAGAATCAGTTATTGAGGCAGTGAAAATCTTAAATCCCGATCAGAGATCAGCCATCCTTATGACAGGTTTGTGAACACCAGCCTTGGTGTTGCCTGAAACTGCTGCCTTATTTTTATAGCTCACAGTAAGTTATACAGAGTCCTAAACCACATCCACAAGTCTGCTCCACCTTGATGACGAGTTGCATGATGGATGGATGGGTTTGGGTGATTACTGACTTCTAGTGTTAGCAATATTAGCCTCGTAACTTCAGTTCTAAAGAAGCAAAATTTCGACTCCAAACATGTCTTGGCCAATTGACTACACCTGGGGTCAATGAAACACTGAGGACATTAGGTTTTTTAATGAGAGGAGGTTGTTCCAGAAAAAGCTGCAGTGCTGTTCTCTCACTGTAGTATGTTCTGTGGGAAAAGCCCTTTTTGCTGATAACCCTGAGCACTTTTAAACTTTTTCAACACTCAGGAGCATATTTTACTGCCCTTTATCTGTAGAAGAAATGTTTATTTTCACATAGTCAGTGTTGCTTCCAAACTTTTTGGCCTGTGGAGTGGACCTGCACTAGCAAGGAAGACTCGGAGCGTTCATCCATCTGTGCTGACCTTTAACACTGTCCGCTACAAAGTGATACTGGTCCAAAAACAGCGCTGCAAGATGCTTTTACAGCCCCTCGTCCTCAAAGTCACAAATAACAGTAACAAATGAGCGTTTTTGCACACTTAGTGCAACAAATAGACTCAAGTCAAACAAGGATTGGATTCAGAAGGGATGTTTTTTATAAGTAGTTTAATTTCTAGTGGGCCTACAGAGAAAGTTTGAACTTTACAATGTTCCAGAGTCAAGAGTCCCTCGGATTAAACAGTCTGGTCAGTTCGTAGATAAATACACACGCGGCTTCCAGGAACCTGTCATAAAAGCCCTTCCAGTACGATCTGTGATCTGCCTGAGTAACTCGCGAGTTATCAGCTTGATTTTGGCAAGGCCTGATTTCTCATACTTTTGGAAAATCTACACATTTCCCACGAAGGGATTTACACTTAAACAATCATTTCCATGTGTGAGTGCAACACAGCATTGAATAATGCTGAAAAATAGAGTGAAAAGGTGGGCTGTGTCTTGCCGTGGACCAAAATATTTCTTTAAACCCTGAGAAAAACTCGCTGTGTTTTCAAGAGCGCGTCAAAACACTGAGCTCCAGCTCGGGAGAAGACTCCTTCTCACCTTCGTCTCACAGCAGCCAGGCTGCCATTCGTGGAAGCCAAGCAATCAATCGGATTACCTGGTCGAATAGCAGATCATAAATAAATAAATAGCTGTTCGCTTTTTTGCAACCAGTGTCAGCTGGCGGTGCCATTATACGTTCAAAATGGTCCCGCTGAGTTCGGGTTCAGACCAGCAGAACATGAGAACCCGGTCTTAGCGGTGGTTTCTTGGAAGCCGAGAGTGAACTCAGGGTCGTTGTCTTATAATCGAGAAGAGCTCCCACTTGTTGGCTTCCTTTCTCCATTTGTATTCATCCAATTCACAGCAACACTGCGAAAGGTCTGACAGATTCTTCTCCATTATGCTTGGCTGCCAAACGACGCTGGAGTGAGAACCAGCTCAGTCTGAGGCTCACGCTGTTCTCCGACACCCAAAGCAGTACTGCAGTCGTTGTTTGGGTCTTCTGAATGGGCCTTACATCTAGGCACTTCACAATATCTCCGCTATTTGGATGGAAGTTTGACGAGTTTCCTGGCAGCGTGTCGAGCTGCTCATGATATACATCAAATATGGTATAATATATGGTGATACTAGCGTCAGGCTGATGAAGAGATTCCTAGAAAGGCTCATATCCTACATTTTTCTTGTATTTTATTTTTTTTCCCTGCGGTCCGCTTCTGATTATGTAGGTTTATTCACCAAAACCATCATTCATTTCTACATAATTCATTTTCCAACCACCATTTATCCTATAGAATGTTTTTGCCTTAAAGACTGAACTATTTAAATGACCTCTGCTCTAATGGAATGTCTTGTGTTGAGCCTCATTCAATAAGCAGTGCTTTTGTGTGAATGGGTGGGGCTAATATATGGTGATATTAGGGTGATACATGCAAATACATTCATTTCTGGGACATCATGGAAACAGTGAATTTAAAATGGACTTTCCAAATTTCCATATTTGGACTATAGTGAACAGTATGTTTAAAAACTATCAGTGTTCTGGATACTACATTAAAGCGAAGAAAGATATTTATTTCCATAATATGGGTCCTGGTGTAAAAATTAGTACAAGAAAAATACAGAATATGGGCCCTTTAAAGGAATGGTTCATAGAAAACCCAATTTAAACACTTTACCAAATACAACTATAGTAGATCAGGCAAGATATTACCCTTGTGCAAAACTAAAGAAGCCAAACTTCAGATGACAAGGGAATAGACTGTGTTTGGGGTACGAGGGAAAAAAGTTTAAATCTGACTTTTAGGTGAATCGCTCCCATATCCTGCATTTTTCTCAAATATAACTCTTCTTTTCAGTGAACCACTTCTTTAAGGCAGAATGAGTGACAGAAAAAGAGGGGGCAAAAAAAAAAATCCTAAGAGGAAAAGGTGTAGCCTGAAAGCTCAGCCACCTCCGCAGCTTGGCACGGCAGCCCTGATGTGGCATCACTTCTGAATGCATCATTAAAGCCATTAGTGCTCGAAAATTTCGGCAATTTTCTTTATTCCAAAAACAAACAGCCTTTGGCTTCCACAGCCGAATGCTTGAAGACCTCCCTCTATTTCGTAGAGGGCTGAATTCTGACAAATGCTCCCCCAGGCTGAGGGCCTTTCTTGGCAAGGCATGGCGCCCTGTCTAAATGAGCCTGCAAATGCCCTAATGGCAAGCACAGGTGGGAAAAACATTAGCAATACATCAGGGAGCATTGCTGCGGTTCGGAGAGAGATGGTTAATCTCCCATTAACGCAAAGAGAAAACATTCCAAAGTAATCAGTGTGTATGAGAGGGAGAAACAGAGAGAAACAGAGGGAGAGAGAGAGAGGGGAATGTGTGTATTTGTGCGAGACTGCGCAAGGGAGGTTGTTGTTGCATGTGTGTGTGTGTGTGTGTGGGGTGGGCTCTTACAAGGTACAGAATTACTGCTGCCTCGCAGAATTAGAGGCGTAGTGAACTCAGTTTACTGCTCTAATTGAGCTGGACTGGCTACAGTTATGATGCTGTGTGTCCAGAGCTTTACAACATTGATAGCCAGAGTAAAAATGTAATTAGCTATATTACCATGTCGCCCCCTAATAACACACTGTTACTTGAATCACTTTTGTTTTAATCTTGCTTTTTCTGTTGCAGTGAAGCAGGAAATTTTGGCCTGGAAAAGACATCTAATGCTAATGGTCAGTGATGTCTGCCAGCTTCACTGGTGGGATCCCGGTTTCTCAGGTTGTGTAAAGGGGATAATGACAGTGCAGTGGATCTCAAACTGGGGGCTGATTCCTGAGGGGTGGGTGTGGTTGAGGGGGTATCTCTACTTCAGTTTGTTAAATAAGTTTTGGCTGCATCTAAAACACTGGTAAACGTTCCAATCTAATAGACATGCCAACCAATCACAGTGCAGAGCCATTCACTTAACACATTATCTGTAATGACATGGAACACTGCCATGCGAGAAGATCAGCAGTAGCGGTGGAGAAAGGTTCTGATGGGTGGGGGAGAGTGAGGGATGGTCAGTACAGAATCATTTTACATTACAGTCATTAGTTACTGGGTCAGTCCCCATGGAGCGACTGAGGGTTAAGTGTCTTAGTCAAGAACACAGTGGAGTGGAGTTTGAAGCTGTAACTTTGTGGTCACTGGGTTCATAGGCAGGTGTTTTACTCATGAGGGTGGTCACTTAAAATCTACAAAGGGAGTCTAATGAGAAAGTACGAGAATTGCTGATCTAATGTGATTACAGCCTTCTGTGGCTGCACAAAAGACAAAAACAGAAAGAAACACAGGTAGTGTAACATGGGCATCGCCATAATTAAGCTTTGATTTATTATTCTGATCTGACCGGGTCTCCTGTAGTGTTGGAGGTGGGGCATGTTGGCAGGTAACCGATGTGAACATTACACATCATCCACACATGGTTACAGATACACAGATGAGCTGTAATGAAATACACTTTCTGTCTAAATGATCGCATTTAACCACAAGACAATTAGTGAGGTCAGATACTGATTTTGCATGACAGTTTTGAAACAAAACGCCACTCCAATTCATCCCAAAGGAGCTTCACCACCCCAGAGAACTCTGCGGCCCAATACTGGGTGGGTTTACACCCCTCTAGCTTAACAGGCCTAGGTGACCTTAGACTGTGCGGCTGCTCCAGAGCCTGTTCTTTTTGGTCAGTGCTTTTCTGTGGAGATTATACAAGCTGAGTTTGAACACCTGTGTCAGCAATGCAGGCAACAATCTGCTTTGAATGACTTTCTAAGGAATAAAAAAATCGTTCTTGCTCTTTTCCCCATCAGGTTTGGCAACAGGCCAATTTATTGGCTTGCTCACTGATTACAGTCATACATATAAATGTTGGGTCAGTGCAAGACTAAATCAGTGAAACAGCTTAGTAGTGAAAAGCTGACAAGAATGAGGATGTATGTTTACTATGTTAATCGTTTTTTTGAGGCATGAATAAGGCATCACTCTTAACTCAAATCAGCAACCACTTCTGCATGAGGCATGTCCATCGTATTTGAAGGTCCATCATTGGCCAAGGGTTAGAGGTGGCCCAAGGTCTTTCTAGGTGCTGATACCCACCATCACCTCACTAATGTCCCACAGTTTCTTAGCCACCTCTTCGTCCGTGGCTTTAGGAAGCAGCTCCTCCTCGCGGCAGTCGGCAAAGCACTTTCCCTGGACGCCCTCCACCTCCTCAGAGCAGGCAAGGTAGACGGAGGTCTGTGCCCCCTGCTCCGGTGTTCTAAAGAAAGCCCAGGAGACCAGGTTAAACAGCGGCTTCACCAGCAGAGGGATATAGACGTGCCTGCCCAGGTTGGTCCTTACAATGCCAGGGGTTAGGGCATTAACAGTCACGCCTGTGTCCTCCAGTCTCCGTGCCAGCTCCAGCGTGAAGAGCAGGTTGGCCAGCTTGCTGCGTCCATAAGCGAACGCTTTATCATAGCTCTGCTCGCTGTTCAGGTCGTCAAAGTTGATCTCGGCGTACTTGTAGAGCTTGGAGGAGACCACGACGATACGGCTGGGTGCGGACCGCTTCAGGAGGTCTAGCAGAAGGTTGGTGAGAAGGAAGTGGCCCAGGTGGTTCACACCGAACTGCATCTCGAAATCATCCTCTGTCTTAGTGTAGGGACACTGATAGACTCCGGCATTGTTAATCAGAACATCGATTCTGGGCTCCTCCTGTTTTGAGACATTAAAGAGGGCAAAAAGATTTTATGCAGACTGACTTGTTTAAAAAAAACAAAAAAACAAAACAAAACAAATAACAAAGGGTAAACACCACCACATGTAATGCAGAGAGACTTGGGCCAGGTCAGCAACTGATATCAGTAGAAAATGTTGGATCCAGTAATGATAGAAACAACTGAGATTGTCACTTAATGGATTCAATTCAGAATAACCAACATTTTTTGCATGCCGTTACGCTTTTGCATAAAATAATACTTTTTGGCATCAGCAACAACAAGGGTTCACTTTTTAGGACAAATTCTCAACAACAGTGAACAGAACGATATGCATACACAGGCTAAGGTTAGCATGAGAGCAGGGCAACATGATATTTATCATAATCTTGATATAAGAAGGGTTATAGATGCACACATTATGAAGGGTTCCATTCGAAACATAGCCATAAGTATGGGGTGTCCATAAATGAAACCAAGTGGTATGTATAGTCAAGCTTTTGGCATATGAAGGTCATGGGCAAAACTTGGGTTTTGAAACATGCATGACATCTTGCTCTTAAATGCTCATCTTAAGTGAAGAGCTTAAAAACAATTTTAAACATTTTAAAGAAATATCAAACCAGCGATATTGGTAATGGAAAAGAAACAAGTGGTTTTGTGCCATCTCTATTCCTAACACAACCATGATTCACTGGCCTGCCCATGCAATTCATTTTAAACTCTTATTTGATCTTTGACAGGTACGAAAGTACAGCATGTGGGGGGACACATAAGAAAAACCACCCCCTGTAGTTGAGACGAATTCAAACTGAGTGCTATTTGTGGCGGCAGGTTTTTAACAAATAGCCCAGCACTAAATATGACTAATTACTTTCAAAAGTTCATAAATCTGCAAATAACACTGTTGAAAAGTGTGTTTTACATGGGACCAGATGTGACAGGGCTTTTCCTGCCAAGCCCAAACCCAGTATAACCTGGGATCGTTCTTTAATTACAGATGGGCTCATTCAGCTCCTGACTTTTGGCAGCATTACGCAGGCTGACGGAGGACAGGAGGAGGTGAGCTAGGAGAGTTGTATGTGTTTTTTAAAATGCTGCTGCCATGTCTTAACATATTTAGGGTCTGCATGAAATAGTTGGTATAATCTCAGCTAAACTGATGTATTGTTCTCAGCTGTGTTGCAGCCCAGAGTGCACCAACTCAAATGCTGGCTTTGTGCACTATACCTGTGTGTCATTGTTGGGGCTCTCTGGCAGGTTCTACCCCTTTCAGTGCCTTGCTGTGGCCTTTTAAGGGCTTCTGGCTTGCTTTTCTGACTGGCCTACTTGCATTCTGCATTGTTATTAATGCACTGTATATCCAAAGGTAGACACCTGCTTCCCCAGCATTTCCTCTGAAATCAGGGGTATTAAAAGGGGACTTCTTAACCTCTTTGCCCCAGTTACAACCTCTACACTTCTGGGAAGGCTAGATGTTGAAAAATTGCTGTGAGGATTTGATTGTATGCAGCTATGAGAGCATTAGTGAAGTCATGTACTGGTGTTGGATGCTTAGGTCAGGATCACAAACACCACTCCAACTCATCCCAAAGGAGCTCCATCACTCCAGAGAACACAGTTTTACTGCTCCACAGCCCAGGGGGAAATGACGCTTGACACTGGGCATGTGCAGAGAGCCTAGTTCAATAGATTCAATTGCTCTGTGGACTGGCAGTCTTGCACAGTGGCTCCCAAACCTGGAGCCGGACAGCCCTTATTCAGTTTATTAGCTAATTAAAGCTGCAGACGATAGGATTAAAAAATTACTTGGCTTGAAAATCTGAATGAGTACATCCTCCAGGCCTCTCTCTTTCCCTCTCCGCTGCGCTCCAGCCCTGCCTCCAGAGCCCCTCCCCACAGCGTTCAGTTATACACAAGTTTTTAAATCCATGAATGAAACATGAACTATACTTGTGGGCACACACTGCAGGTGGGCTACCTGCAGTGTGCGCATGAGCAGTGATTGACACTTTGTTAGGCACACCTCCTGGCCCTGATTGGTCATTTTGATTTCATCCCATGGCATTAGGAGCGATAGGTGGAGGCTGATTTATTTTACAGATTATCTGTCTCCTGTACTACTGTCAGGACACAGTATTACTTTTGTACTTCAGTGTGTAAGTGCAGGAAACCACTAAAATGTGCAGGGCAGGGGGGCTCCAGGATCAGGGTTGGGAACCTGTGCAGTCTAGTGCAGTGTTTCTCAGCCCAGTCCTGTGGGTGTACCTGAAGGTTCCACATTTTTGGTCTATCCTGATCACAACACATTAGACCACGGCACAAACATGGAAACATCTGGTGGGCCTCAAGTACAGCTCTGGTACAGTCTAGTGCAAACACTAGTAAGAACCCCAGCTCAGTGTTCTGGTTTTGTGTTTTCCCTGCTTTAACACACGTGATTAACAAGGCCTTAATGAATTGCTGGTGCGTTAGACCAGAGAACACCCTATAATGTGCAGGGCATGTGTCCTTGCAGGGCATGCGCTGTAAACCAAGCCTCTAGAACATGAGTTTGTACATTATATGGACAAAAGTATTGGAACGCCTGACCACTACACCAAAAGGGACTTTAATGACATTTCATTTAAATACATAGAATTTAATGTGAAGTTGCCCCCCCCCCCCTGCATCTATAACAGCTTCCATTCTTCCTGGAAGGCTTTCCACAAGATTTTGGAGTTTCTGTGGGAATTTGAGCCCACTCATTCTGTAGAGCATTTATGAGGTCAGGCACTGATGTTGGACAAGAAGGCCTGACTCACAAACTCCGTTCCAGTTCATCCCAAAGGTGTTGGATGGGGTTGAGGTCAGGGCTCTGTGGGGGCCAGTCAAGTTCTTCCACACCGAACTCATCCAGCCATGTCTTTATGGACCTTGCTTTGTGCACTGGGGTACAGTCATGCTGGAATAGGAAAGGTTCTTCCCCAAACTGGGTCCACAAAGTTGGAAGCATGGCGTTGTCCAGAATGTCTTGGTCAGAATGTCTTAATGCTGGAGCATTAAGACTGCCCTTCACTGGAAGTAAGGAGCCACCTGAATTCTATAATTAAGTGTCCCAATACTTTTGCCCATTTAATGTACTAGCTGAGGGTTCCAGAGCTCACAGTTTACTAGCATTAGCGATAGCTGTGGCGCACTGACAGACAGAGGAATAAAATATGAACGTGACTCGAGTGTATATCAGTCTTAAGCACAAGGTACCTTGATGACCTCGTCGCAGAAGCTGCGCACCGACTTTAGAGACGCCAGGTCCAGCAGTTTGACCCTCAGCTCGCCCTGGTCTGGCCCGGCCTCCTGCCGGATCTCCTCTGCCGCCTGCTCCGCTCTCTCCCGGCTCCTGCAGGCCATGATGACCCGGGCCTGCCGGCGCAGGAGCTCCACCGCCGTGGCCTTGCCTATGCCACTGTTCGCTCCGGTTACGATGATGGTCTTACCTCGCATCATCTGGGAAAACACAATTAAACCCTCTAAACGTCAAGGAGAAGCAGCTTCACTCGCCTGGGACCACCCGTATTCCGGCATGTGCCGCCTACTGCGCTGCGATTGGCTGGAGGCTCATCTTCGCCAGCAATCCACCAATTAGCAAACAGCCACAACTCGGAGCGAGGTACTACTGGCCAATCACATCACACTTGTTGGAATATGGGTGGGAAAAAAACGCGTGTAAGTGGAAGTAAACAAAACATAACTGGACTACATTACCCATAAACCACCAGCTCATTTAACGGGCCTAACGTTGAGTTAATTACGTTTATAGAGGCAATCAATTTTTTTTCTTACTCATATTGGTTTCTAGTTCACGCTATTTTTCTCCAACTTAATATAGATGTAAACACATTTTACGTTTGAGTTGTTGAATGGTCTAACCCAGTGACTCTTGATTTAACCACAGATTCTTCTGTTTTTTTTTTATTTTTATCTTAAGGCTTATTATTAAGTAACTAATTCCAAATAGAAGTTATATAGTTCTACAGAATGGGAAGAATGAAAGTCTGCATCTGCCCATAGTTTTTTTTTTTTTTAAAAGTAAATCAGAATCAGAAAACTCTATTGATTCCCGGAGGAAATTGCTTATGTTATGACTGCACAGAGACACACAGACAAGAACAGCAATATATAAGTACTACTGTATAGAGATCAGTAGGATATAAGTAATATTGACATAAGTAGTGATACTGCACATGGTAAGACTATTATACAAAATAATAAAATGTTGTACATAATATTTTAGCACCCAATAAGAAAATTGCATGAAATTGCACATGGTAGATTACTGCACATTCTAATAATAAGATAGTAATGCACATAATGGTAATGACTTAAACCCAATGAGAAGTTGCACAGCAGAATAGCAGCATGTTAATGCACAGATTATTGTGTGGATGTGTGACAGGGGGAGGAGTTATAGAGTCTGATGGAGGTGGGAAGGAAGGATTAAAACATAAAGACAGCACCAATAACAGTAATAATAAACTACTCCTACTCCTACTACTACTACTAATGTATTATTATTATAATTACTATTGTTGTGTGTGTGTTTTTTTTTTTATTTTTTAGAAAAGGTAAAAACACTTCACGACATACCTGACAGTTGACACTATGTTGCAGATGTAGATAACATGATAAGATTTGAGGGGGATGGATTCAGTAGTGGACCAAGGAATGTAAACACACTGATAAATATTGCCTACATGCTCAATTTTGTCTCACAGGGTGCAGATGGGACAGCGATTGATAAAAGTGAGTTTTAAAGGTGAAAACTCAGCCCAAATAACCAAAATTTTGCTATGTGAGGATATATCCTCAAGAAAGGGACTGTGACGCATGAAGTGTAATGAGCTACTAAGCAAATATATAGAAATAAATAAATATAGATGTGACGACAGCATCAACACCAACACCATTCTTGCTGAACGGCATTGCATTTCTGTCTCTGGGTTGTGAAATGAATTCAAAGGTAGGTAAAAGCTGTTAAAAGGGTATAAACGGGTAAGAAAATCCAGTTAAATTCCCTGAAGTGAGCTGCAATGGTGAGGCCATCATAACAGGGCAGCTGTGGAAATAAATCTGAATAAGTGAATGAGAAAGCCTTCACTCCCTGTTCTATTCCTCACTGCTGCGCTGTCCTTTTGATGGGCTGCTCCAACGCATCACTGCTGATTTTCCACATGCTCGTCTTCAGGCTGACAGCTGTGTCACAGTAGCCAATAGCAGGTGTTCTCCCATGGCATTTCTGTGCTGATAGCACATCAGCTCGGCGAAAGCTGGGGGTAAATCCAGGATCATGTGTAATATTTTGACAACGGCTTGACATTTCCAACATAAAAAAGTCTACAAAAAAGACACAATTCCATCCATTAAAAAAAAAAAAAAAACTCTTGCATAAGTAAATGGTTAAGATGTAAATAAAGTAATTCAGAGTGGGTTTGGATTAAAATGCTCCATTCTGGAGAAACTTACAGAGTCAGAATTATTTACAGTGGTGGTGAATGGAACCACACGTCTGCCTCTAAAAGCTCCCTCACAGAAAGTTATTATATGAAATGGTTAGGAATACACTTTCTAATGCCTGGTGGAGTTTTACCACAGTTTCGAGAAGCTTTTGGCCTAAAACTAAACCCATTCATGGTGGAGGGGTACATATAGAGTGCTGTGAGGCAAAGTAGGCCCCAAAGAAAACTTATTTAGTTCAGATTTACACTATTTTACTATCATCGACATTCCATATAAACACTCAGAAGACACATGAAGGTTCACTGGTGGGTGTGGATAGTGAATGAAATGTATATATTTGACCTCTGGTTCCATTCACCACCACTATAAAGAAATGTGAGATTGTCTACAATTAAACATTTAACACCATGCCCACTCTGAATGACCTTTAATATAGAAATCTTATAAGAATAACATTTTTCTTTAGGATGGCTGGATAATGTCCTTTTACCCAAATGCAAGTGTAGGTTATGTTATTCTTCTATGATAAGGTAGTTGAATAACCACTTTAAAACACTAACAAACCCTGAAATGTATTAAAATGACACTTCAGCCAGAATGAGAAATTTACACATCACTACGTCTGCCGTGAACATGCTTACTCTCTTCCTACAGTGGAGAGGCAGTGTCTCTAGAATGAGATTTTCTGCTTTAAAGACTAGGAAAGCCACCATTTGATGAGACAGAAAGAGACTTTGAAAAATTACAATTGCTTTATGTTTGATTTTTTTTTGTTATATTTATTTTTGTTAGCTTGTGAATGCAGAAGGCAGGCAGAGAGCTAACGTTGCTGCTAGGACACTAAATGTCTTGTTGCAGGTGTATAACTGTAGTAACTGTCTTCAGATCACCATAACAGTGGAGAGAATGGACCCAAACTACAGAAATGAGTCAGATGAGGCTGACAACAAGCTAAAACCTAAAGCTAGCAAGGACTTGACCATTTAGATGTTTCAACTCAGGTTTGTTCCTTTTCTCTGAGTGAAAGTGTAAAAACCTGTTGTGCTGAATGAAGATCACTGTTTTCTTTGTGACTTCTTCATCGACCAAGGTAAGAGTTACACTAATGCTTTGTTGCATTATTGTGTAGCTCAGTGGTTAGATAGGATTGGTGGACACCACCGGATTCCCAGTGGAAGTATGATGTATTTGTGTAACAGGGCAGCTGGTGGCCTGGTGGTTAGGGAGTTGCCCCTACGATCAGAAGATTGTGGGTTTGAATCCCAGGACTGCCAGTGGCACCACTGAAGTACCCTTGAGTAAGGTACTGTCCCCACACACTGCTCCCCGGGCGCTGTGTTGCTGGCTGCCCACTGCTTCACTTGGTGAATGGGTTAAAGGCAGAGAAGTATTTCAGTTGTTCACACTGTGTGCTGTGGTGTGTTCATGTGTAACAAAAATGGCCACTTTTTTTTTTTTTTTTTTTTTACATTTTTTAAAAATTAATGCTGGGTATTTTAGTGAAAGAAGACTAAAGGAACATAATGCTACACGCTATACTAAGCTCTGCTTTTAGGCCAGAATACCCCTTTAAAATTAACTGCTGACTGATTCGGAACACATTCTAACACAGCCTAAATATTTTCAGTGAAGCACTTAAACTAGTTTAACATCAAGGTTGTCTAGCTTTGACTTACGTTACTTAACTGAAAACAGTCTGTGAAATGCCCACCTGGACATAACAAACATGGTGCTGTTGTCAAAGTACGTTCAGCTGCCCCTTTAATCAGCAACAGAAACGTGGAAAATCACTGTGATATAATGAGCTCCAAACCTTGGCGTTAAGCTTATTTGTGTTATCCACATGGTGGCACCTCATCCAGACTGCAGCTGTTAAGACTTTACTTTCTTATTCATTCATTCATTCATCTCTCTCTCGGTGCTACTCTGGTACTCGAGGCATTTCTGGTGCGCCATCCCCCATAATCTAATGTTTGAGTGATGAAGTATACACTCCTGTCAGCATGTAATAGGTGTGTGTGCGTGTGTGCGAGTGTGTGTGCATGTGTGTGTGTATGTCTCCATAGTCTGAATGACCTTAAAATGCTAGAGGGATAGCAACATCTGTAGAACATCTACATGTAAAGGGAGTGTTTAGCCAGATAGAATTATCTGTGTGTTTGAGCTGCAATAAAAATGATCCTGTAGGAGTGACAGAACAGTGGAAGTAGCACAAGGGACAGTAATGGTGTCACATCTATAGCAATTTAATCTTTACTTCACATTAAAAAAAAAGTTTGGTGAAAAATCACCCTCTTATAGTTGACCACCCAGGACATATTTGAAGTTTTAGCCCCAGATCTATGAGGCTAATGTAGCTAACAAGTAATGGAAGCCTGCTCGCAATAAAACTAACTGCGTTCCTGAATGATCACACACTCACCACAAACTGTGGCTGTCACAAATAGACTTGCTTATGTGGTTTCTGAAACTGTATGACAGGCTGTTATCTATAAAAGTGTGTTTCTGCAACTTTGGGCAAAATATTGTTGCCCAAAGTAGTGTTCCAGTGACCCCAAACATCAGAAGTACCAAGGAGTAAAGAGGACTGATCGCGGATCAGACTCTCTGTATTTTGGACAGTTGTTGCCACAAAAACTGATTCTAGATTCCTGGTCTGGGATTGTAAAAACAGACCCTGTTGTCTAAAAAGAATGCCTACAGTGTTCAGCCACGTGATGAAGGTTTGTTAATTTTTATAGCTCCCAGTATGTCTATGTCCAAAACCACATCCATAAGTCTGCTCCACCGTGATGAAGGGTTGGATATATTGTGGATATGCTTTCCAAGTCTCAGCTGTAGCCCAAAGTACAGAAAATACTTAATTACCTCATTACTTCATGAAGCATATCTTGTAAAAATGCAGGTTTTAAAAAACACAATTAAAAAAAATATTCAAATGTATACTTTTATTGATTTATTTTTTTCCCTATAAATATACCTGTCACACATGTTTTGGGTGAGGGTCTCGGATTCCTATGTCCTTCCAGCAACACTGACCAGATAAACTTAAAATAAAGTTTTTGAAAACCACAACAAAACCTCTGAATTCTTTTCAAAGTCTATTGACTGTCTGGACAACCAAAAGTGCCCATAGTTTTTTATTTAATTTTTTTGCCAAACTATTTCTTTAAAGGTCAAAACTTTCACAGTTCTCACCTTGTCTCTCCAACTCTGAGCAATCACACACACACAGACACACCTGGGGACCTCTTACATGAGAATGGGGGGCAGAAACTGTCATCAGGGCTGATTCTCGCAATAACGCCCTCGTCGCACTTAGGCCAACAGCCAGCGTTTATTTAACTTGTGACTGAGCCCAGGGATGAAAAATGGCAGCTTATATTGGACTCGCAGGGCCTGGCCATTCCTTTTGCGGACCTGAGGCAGTGGCCGAAAGTGCTGTTTGTTTTTTCAGACGCGAGCTAGTTAAGAGTGTGCAGCACCGCTGGCCATGCGGCGGTGGTGGGGGTGTCTACTTGCACTTACTTGTTAAGAGGTTTTAAGCCTGCTGTAGATTTGCAGATAGCAGTTGATCTGATGCTGACATGTAATACAAAACAATTGGCCTCTGATCTCGTATTTCTTCCCCTGACACAGACTGATCGCTGGATGACCTGGATGAATGGAGGCACTGATTGCTGGGATCTGTTTGAAAACGTACATGAAGCGCTTACAGTGATTTATATAATAGTAACTAGATATTTGGCTCTATTATGTTACGCTGTAGCAACAGGGACTGTAAAAGTCAGGACGCCCCACAGTAGTGTTGAAGAGGTCAGAGGTCATGCTAGATCTAAACTCTGACCCGCTGTGGGCTGGTGAAGCGGAGCAGTGATGACAGCTCATTTTACTGACCAGCTATTAGCTCTGGGGAGAGCTGCCAGAATTGCTACATTTGTTATTTATTTATAATACTGGAGAGGGCCTCGTTCCAGCCTTCATCATGTCCAGGAAGCTATTGCTGCTCCCTAGTGCACCTGGCCCTGATCTCATCTGAAGGCCATGGAGCTTTCCTTTCTTGCAGTTTGTTCAACAAAAAAAAGTTTTCTTAATGGCATAACTATGAAGGGTGGGGGCAATCGCACGGGCACCTATGCATGGGGGGCATGTGGCAACTGTGTCCCCTAAAATCTATATTTTCCCTCTTTTTTTTTTACACAATCCACAGTCTGACAGGTTGAGAATCATTCTGGTGTTATTTGAGGTCAGCTTTTTCACAATAACTGTGTCACGCTGCCGGGCACCAGACTCACTTTATGTTAGATAAAGTTCTGCTTTAACACACAAACAGAAAATGAACAGGTTCTCAATGATAATATTTCAACTGGTCAGATTATAAAGAAGAGTGTGACCGCAGGCCTATATCGAATTCCCGGGCAATCGCAAGCTTTTTGGTGAGCAGCAGAACACTTCAATAAACTGGACACAAATCGGCAAACAAAACGGGCTGTGAAATGCTATACTACGGTTGCCTGACCAAAACCACATTCAGGGAAATCTGATAAAAACTGAAAAAGCTGAACTGGATATTCACACAGTTTTATACATGTGACACAGGAGTGGACTACTTTTTTTTGGCGGAAGGAATCACCGATATTAAAGCAAGTTTCATACAATGTTCGAAGCTTCTTTACAGCAGAACTGATGTCTAAAAGTGAAAGAACACTCAAGGATGCGTGTTATCATGGCTGTGATGATCTACTCACATTTGGCTAATACCTGTGACCATATCACGATGACACATTCCTTCTCATGTTATATTGCATCACTCAAGTATCATTCGAAAATGCTGACTGCTGCTCAGGCTCTGAAAAAAATTTCAAACACTGTAAGAAATGCGAAGGAGCATAAGGACATCGCTAACAAGTCAGCTGGGTTAGGTATTTATCGCAGGGCTAAACAATGCAGAGAACATTTTAAAAACTCAAACAAGACTGCAAAACATAAAAGACCAAGATAATGGCTCTGATCGAAAAACTTTCCGCTGGTTTGGCTCCGTGGACGCGGGTTTTAGAACGACGACTGGCCATAAATTGCGGTGAGAGATTTGCGCTGTCAGTGCGTCAGAAACACCGTTACCAGGCTGAGATACAATGGAAAATCAAAGTCTGCTACAACTTCTGTGCCATTGCAGTACAGTTTAGGTACAGCATTCTTCCTCTATCCCTATGGAGGGGATCACTTGAAATCACTTAGAGCTGGGTAATTAACTGGTTAGGTGGATCAGTTGTGTTAGGAGCAGGGAAGACACAAAATGTTCAGGGAAGTCCAGTTTACTCCTGTCCTGCCCACACTTGTGTAGTCTTGTGGTGTTCTGTTTTTGTTGCACCATGTTTCTAGAGGAACATTGTTTCATTTCCCTGTGTATATTGTTGAAAAGACAATAACATCTACTTGACTTGACCGCTTGTCTACTTGAAGTAAACATTTAGGTTTGACGTTAGATGCTAATGGGTGGAGTGGCTTGCATTGAGAACATCACCTCATCTGACACATAATAGCAAACATAATAGTAAACAAGCAAATTGTCTCTTTATTCCTTGAAAGTCATTTTTATTGCCCTGTGGCACATGAGATCCCTGCTACGCCACTGTCCGCACTTGACTATACACTTAACATAAATCACAACCAATGGCACATGTGCAGTAGAGGCACTGTAAAAGCAGACTGAACTTTTTTTTTTAATGTGTGCGTTCCCACGATCCACTTTGCCTTTTCTCCCCCCACAGGCCACAGAAACAAAACAACAGTAAAACAATTTAAAGGCGATCTGTCACGTGGCTAATATAAAACAGCTTTTAGCTGAGCTAATTGATGGTCTGGTTGACAGAAGTGGTCATAGAGTGTCAGTGGCCTGGGCCCAAGCAATGGCTATGATTAATGGCTGGTCGATTGCTGAGGGATGAAGATTGGGAATACGCTAGCCATGTGGCTCCTCTCTCTGTTCGGCCTGTTCCCCAGGAGCTGTTCCAGAGGGGTTTGTCTCGTTGCTGAATGGACCAGGATCTGAGTGCATCCCTGTGGGGAAATGCTGCCCTCAAACTTCACATTCAATAAAGCTGATGTTGCAGTGTGGGCAAGAACATCAGGCTGAGGGACGGTTGGCTCTATTGTCACAATATTACATGGAAATCGATGCTTCTTACTTTCCAGAAGAGAGAACTTTTAAAATTAAACTGCAGCAAAGATCCTGTATTACATTCAGTTACTACATTATGAGTCCTGGAGGCCTTGATTCCATTAGAACACATTTGATGAAAGATATTTATTAAAGTTTACCAGAAAAATGATTGTATCTTGAATCAGGGACCACAGAACACATTTTTGAAAAGTGGAGGTAGGCATCAGCATCCACCCTTCCCTCTGTTGTCTCAACTGGAGTAACTGGACCTGCTTTTATGAATAAATTGGTTATTGTTTTATGGCACTCAGTCTTTTTGCAGCCGCTGTTGCTATCAGTACCATGCACAGAGCATTTAAGATGGATGGAGCAGCTGCAGATGAGCTTAGGCCCACCATGTTCAGTGGTGATTGTCAGCTAGAGCACTGGACTGTGAAGTTCTTTGGAGTGTTGGATCTCCTTTGGGATGAGCTGGAGTGGCGTTTGTGATCCAGAGCAGAGCATCCAACATCAGTACCTGACCTCACTAGTGCTCTTATGGCCGCATGCAATCCTCAACTAAACAGGCTGGTTTGGGTACTGTACCTTTAAGACTGATACATATGTAAATTAGATCTTTTCTGGCTGGCTCAAAAAGCTGT
This sequence comes from Brycinus macrolepidotus, assembly GCA_037974445.1. Taxonomy (NCBI): domain Eukaryota; kingdom Metazoa; phylum Chordata; class Actinopteri; order Characiformes; family Alestidae; genus Brycinus; species Brycinus macrolepidotus. Next base: position 21,365,032 of record JBBPCZ010000156.1, on the reverse strand, counting down.
CCTTATAACTGCGAATGGGTGGAGCTAAACAGCTGTAGACTAAATAGGTGGATATTCACTATATGGACAAACGTATTGGGGCACACCTCTTAATTATTGAATTCATGTGTTTCAGTCATACCAATTGCCACAGGTGTATAAAATCAAGTATACCAAGACATTTTGGGCAGCGTCATGTCTCCAACTTTGTGGACACTTTTCTATTTCAGCATGACTGTGCTCCAGTTCACAAAGCAAGCTCCATAAAGACATGGTTGGATGAGTTCGGTGTGGAAGAACCTGTCTAGCCCACACAGAGCCCTGACCTCAACCCCATCCAACACCTTTGGAATGAACTGGAACGGAGTATGCGAGCCAGGCCTTCTCGTCCAACATCAGTGCCTGACCTCATAAATGCTCTACAGAATGAATGGGCAAAAATTCCCAAAAAAGCACTCCAAACTGGTGTGGAAAGTCTTCCAAGAAGAGTGGAAGCTGTTATAGTTTTGTATTTGAATGCAATGCCATTAAAGTCCCTGTTGGTATAATGGTCAGTTGTCCCAATACTTTTGTCCATATAGTGTATGTAAATGTGTTGGTGTTTGTGACATCACAAAAGCAGTGAATTCAAAACAGGCTGCTTAGTTTCCATGTATGGACTGAGGAGTGAACAGTACTACATTAAACTGTTTTATCTAAGAAAAAAAGTACTAGAGTGCCTGTGGAAAGAGGCTATGACTTTTAGCTTTGTGTATGTGTAGTGTGATCATTAATGTGAAGGAATGTTAATGTGCTTGGGCATCTCAGTTCCTCTGTGGTGTTTTCCATAGGTCTGCTTTTCGCTGCTCTGATTGTCCTCTGGCTAAATGGCTGAGTGGAAGGTGCCAGTAGCTCATCAGCTTCTGTTGGTTCTGAAGGTTGTAGCAGTAACATGTGTGAGGCCACAGTAGGAACCAAGCAGGGAATGTCAGTTTGGATTCGTTTCACTGGAGCATAGGAGTTGACTTGGAGGTTAGTATGTGTGCTGGTGTGTATGGTGTCCATCCTCTCAACATGAAGAAACCTGCTAAAGGAACATTGCTGACCTCATAGAACCCCACTCCTGTTACTCAGAGCATGGAGGTCTGCAAAATTCAGGAAAAGAAACGGAGGACAGGCCAAGAGGAACAATGTGTGTTAGATGTGTGTTACTTTCAGATGGATTGAGTTACAGTAGTGTATATATGGGTCTGTATGTGCTCTCTCTCATGCATGGGAGGAGTTCTTAGATATCCAGATTCAGTGCTAGAGTGAGTAAACATGGCAAAAACCGCAAGAGCACGGCATAACATTCTCCGATTTGTGCGTCACAACTGGCCAAAATAACTAATCAGTCTCATGAACAGCCAGCCTGTGGTGCATCAATACACTCATGGCTCATTTTCAGGCAATGGAGGGTTCTGTCCCTTCTCTTTGCTGCTGTTCCTGGATCTGCAATGAATGGTTGAAGTTCACAGTGTGATTAAAGTCTACATTGTTTTTTTATTTTCAAACATTATTTTCAATCGTCATCAGTTCTCATCATAAGGTCCACTTGGTTATTCTGACAAATTGTAATACACAAAGGGAAGTCTAGGGGGCGATATGGCTTCTTCTATTGTTTGGTAGAAAGGGGTACAGCGCAGCACATGGGGTTCGGAGATGGTGTTTCACAGTTGGACATTCATGAGACATGACTTCTTAAAAAGAAAACAGTCGTTACATTACATATTCTGCTAATTAGATAAGTTGAATTCAAGAGTTGATAGGTTAAACAAATAACATTTGCCCACTTTGTTCCTAGTCCTGAAGACTAGGGTCTTTTTTTCTTTTTTTTTTTGAATAATGTAACAAACCCAACAGCTGCTGTAAACACGCTTACTTGCATCTCTAGAGTGAGATATTGCGGTTTTGTCTTCAGTAGTTGTCTCTTCTTCTTTGACTGGTAAAAACTTATCTCGGGTTCATTTTGTGAAGATAGCATCACTTTTTTTTTGTACCATTTTGAAAATGGAGGTAAGAGTTAAACACAAGTTACACACTGTTAGTTGACACCTCAGGGATTCACACTGGTTGTATGATGCATGCTGGCTACTGTAGTGAGAGAACACTGATGAATGTAAACATGAAAACAATATAAAGTTGTAAATTCTGTCAAACTGATGAGGCTGAGAGATGCTGAAATACAGAATGCACAATGCCACCACACATCACATTTTAAGCTCTAGTTTTAGGCCAGAATGCCCTTTTTAAAGGTGGTCCCTCAGCATCTGCTATACTCTAGTTGCATCAGCGCTACACCAATTTTGTTAAAGTCAACTGTTATGACATATAGAGTGTATATGTCTCACACACACTCAGCAATGAAGACATGGGCAAATCTGTATGAATGGAAATGTTTAAACTTAATAAGAATTCAGACCCCTTCGAGTGGTTTTGCAGTGCCTGGAAATGACATCACGGTTTCAGCCCCTGCAGAGCTAAAGCCTTGACTGGCAGGACTTTACTTGGTCCTTTTCCCAATGCGGCATTTTTTTATTCCACTGTAATTTACCTAATGACTTGTGTGGGTTTTATGTTCTAATTATAAAAGACGGTAGCACCGGGGAGGATTTATTTAACTGGAAATAATTGTGATGGAGAGTTTTATAAGTACCTGCTCTTAATGCCAAAGATTACAGCTACATGGCAGCGTCTGCATGGCCATCTTTGATAACACTGAGAGTCAGTTCATATTCAGTGAGTCTGCAGATGTTGTGCAGAGAGGCAATTTAACACCACAAACAGCAGTGAAAGGAGGCTTTCAGAGGTCTTTTGCAAGAAGTGAAGTAAATTGTTTTAAATAAAGCTTGGGCTAAAAAGTGGTTTGTAGCCCACTTTAGGTAAAAGCTGGACAGTATTGTGCTTGTTTTGAACATTTAAGGTTTACATAGGCATACCTGGGGAGTCTGGGGTTTGAACTGCCCAATACCCCCAACCACAAAATATTTTGTGAGCGTTCCAAATGGTTTGTGGCTGGGTAACATAACACACATATAGCACAACTGATTATAAACATGCCATTATTGTAATTTGCACAATAATTTCACAATAAGGTTGTTCAACAAAGTCATTGTTATGATTCTATTTTATGGTCTACCAGCCGCTGAAGTGAGAACCAGAACTGACCAATAGGGCTCATGCATTTTTCCATGTTTGAAAGCTGCGTAAGTTAGCTAAAGAGGGCATGAAAATGAAAATCAGTTTTTGTCCTGTTACTAATATGTTTATTTTGATTTCATACGCCTAGTACCTTCATTGATATGGCAAGATTTGTTTATGGTATGTTGTAGCTCAAAGCAATAATTCAGCCACACTAATGTTGACAGTGAATGGAAGCTAGTAGCAATCAGTTAGCGTGTCAGAATTTGACTCATGTTAACTGGTGACTTTTGGTTTTCATTCATTAGCATTACAGACTGAACTACTGTTTTAAATAACTAAATGACAAATTCCACCACTATGTCTGCTACTGTCTGGCATGCATGGGTGTGTCCGACTTATTAGTTTCATTTTACAGATCATGCTGTGATTTTCCTATAGCATTTATATAGCATTTCTTCAACCCCCAAACACATACAAACACACAGACACACTCCCCTCCCCCCCCCTACAATTGACCCAAATATAGACGATCAGGCAAGACATCTTTGTCTGAAGTTTGCTTAAGTTAGTTTTACACTAATGGGCTAATGCAGCCAAGACAGTTGAGGTTTCTTAACAACTCGGCCTGGTTCACGCAGTGTGTGTGATGATTTAAGTTCAATGCTAATTGGCTTCCATTACCAGCTACATTAGCCTCAATACTGCAGCACTAAAATTTAAGAAGTTAAATTCAGACACCAAACATTTCTTGGCTGATTAGCTGCACAGTTTATGTTTTACACTGGAGTATTCCATTAATTTATAGTGTAAAATACTAAGCAAGCTTCAGTTCTTTCTGAATTCTTTGCAACTTCTCTGGAGTGAGTGTTGTATCTTCAGACCACGCACCATGAGCGCTAGCTGTTGTTGCGGTGGGCGCCGTCACCTAAAACAGTGATCCAGCACTTGTGAATGCATGAACCCCATTAAGGGGAAATGACTATATTCCCAGTACGGCAGGGAGCATGCACATGTGGTATGATGCATTATTCAATGCTACCATGTTGCTGTACTACAGTTCTGGGACAAAACATTCCATACCTCTGGATTATGTTCACCAGGCTCACCAGGCTGCTGCGCAAATCTTGACACTGGTGGGGGGTGGTGGGGGACCACCTTTCAGAGTACAGCTGCTATCACATGGGTGGTACCCTCAAGAGTACATCTTCAGAGATTTTAGTTAAGGAATGTAACTGCAGTGGAATATGGCACAATTGTTTTTTTTTTTTTTTTTTAAGTTGCAGTGACTCCATGTACCCTGTCTTCAGTTATGAAAAGGTACAAATAAGCCCCTGTTCCCTGGGAAAGTGAATATAGTGTCTCTTGTGGACCATTTTGTCCCTTTAGAGTGTACAATTACGCCATTTGTACCTTACAGTTTACCAGAACTGGACAGTTTTTTTTGGTTCACTGGCTGTGTTTTGTGTACCCATATTTTTGGAGGAAAGCTAACAGTGTTTGTCAGAACAGCAAGGCCTGCTGTGACTGAGTAATTGGGATACAGTTTGGATATTGAAAACAGCTACCTGGATAGCACTTACTTAATTTTATCCGCCACACAATACAGCCGAATGTTTGCATGTGGTCATTGGCTCTCTGAGAAAAAGGGAAAAAATGACCTCCAAAACAAATCTCAGACCCACTGATGTCTATTGTGACTCACCAGTTCCTAGCTGGAAAACAGGGACCAGTGTTTTAATCCTATCTGGAATGTTTTGTATTGTGTTTCACAGCTGTAAAATGTTATGAAGGCCTTTTGTGTATGCCTTTGTGGTGTTGCGGCCCTCCCTCGCTGACTCAGCCAGCAGTACATTGGATCAAAACCAATTGATATTGTAAACCAACTAATCTCAAAGTTTATGTAGGTGTGTCCTAAAACATATCCACCATCTTATGCTCATATTATGATAAAAACTTACAGGGGCTGTCCAAAAAAACCACAAATGCCACATATAATGCTCATAGCCATACGTTTACCATAGGTGCAGTATATTTGTATGCAGTCACCGACTGCAGCCCAACTGTTGCTGCACTGTTTATCATCCTTCTCTACTATTCTTCAGTGGAAAGGGACCACCAAAGGGCCGCCTCTTACTATATATTATTTGAATGTTGGAATGTGTGTGTTACTAGTATAAGTGTGTACGGCACAGCGGGATTGCTTGAAAGTTAAACCATGCACCACTTTATCAGAAACCCCTCTCTTGTAGCTTTCTTTGAGACTGTGGCCCACCTGTAAATGCACAGCTTGTTTAAGTCAACCTCTAGACCAGTTTCTGACCACAGAGCCACTCTTAGCTGGGTCAGCACTGTCATGCGTGAAACCCAATGTTATGTCCAAAACTGAGGGGGCATTAAGATCACATTAAGGGTGAGACACCCAATTTTGCCCCCTTTGGAGCCCCCTTGCCCTCCACATTTCAGTGCTTTGCTTCTCGAACACCGACTTCAGTGCACAATAGGCTTGATAATAAGCTAATTAGATGGATCAGGTGTGTTGGGAACAAGAGCCCCTCCAGGACCACTGATCGAGTGTGATCTAGGTTTCTGTTAGCAAACCATTGTAAATTGCTTTTGGAAATGTTTAACAGCAGTGTTTTGTGTCAGTGTCAACCCTGGAAAAAGAAATAAAACACAGACTTTTTCTGAACATCATACGCTGTGATTAGAGCTGGAGCAATTGCTGCTGACCCAGCGTCTACTATTATTTTAAATGGATAGCAAAAAATCGTCCCTCCAGCTGTAGCTGTTCAGCAGAGGCATGGCTGCTGTCTAAAGTTTGCTTCTTTAGTTTGGAAGCAAGTACTGAAAGCTCACACCCCACCAATCAACACTGTGAAAACTTCATGTCTAAACCATCACACTCTTGCCCCACACTGCGTCGTTTTCTGTGGATAGTTTTCTACCAGGAAACTGGAGCTGTGCTTTTTCTACTGACCATCGGCCCAGTACTGAAGACTCCAGTTTTATGGTTTTTAGTGGACTTGTTCTTCTTTTGTTGCAGCTAAAGCTAACAATTTAATAGTTTTTCCTCTTTCACATGAGACCAAAGTCACCAAACAATATTACCTCACGAATAAGAGCACCAGAATGTAAACAAGAGCAGTGTGTTTTTGTTGATTTTATATTTTTGGAATGATAACTTTGTAAAGGTTCACTAAAATCTTATAAGCTAGGTAGTTAGTAATGTTATGCCGTCCTCCACAAAAACGGCTGTTTTTGCCAACAATAGTCAAGAAAAACAACATAAGCTTTGCTTGTCAACACGCGTAACAGGTTTTTATGACAGCACAGCTAGTTAGCTTGGATAGCTAAGCAAAATAGCTAAAGCATCAGTTCTCACTCTGGAGGGAAGCTTTGCTTGGTGAATCTGTGTAAAAGTAGACATTTTTGTGAATGTGTGCAGTATATTGTTTCGTATCAGCCAAAAAGTTAAGCTAACTGGCAAACATCGTAGGTAATTAGCTCAATTAATTGATTTTGAGCGACCTGACCAAGAAGACGTTAATCGTGGTACTCATGATGATGGTCTCAAGCAGGTGGAAAATGAAGCCCTTGAGATGTAAGTTTGGTTGTTGGCTACTCTGCCACTGAGCATGTTGATAACCGCGAGCCTGAATGTTCACAATAAAGGGCAAGCTAGAAATAGCAGTAGAAGCTGGATTTTCCTTTCCATTATTTTTAGGCATGAAACAAAACCTAAATTCAGTGAGAACTGACCAAACCAGTTCTTGGGCAGTATATTGATTTTTATCCAATAATTTAAGCTAACTAGCCAGCATGGTAACTAATTATCCAAATTAGATGATTTAAGACGATAATGGTTGTCATGATGACTGTCTCAAGTAAGTGGAAAATGAACTAGCACTAGAGCTGGAAGTTTGGTTAGTTCCATTTTGACTTGGGTCTTGTTTCACATATAAAAATAATGCAGAAGAATCCAGTCAATAATGCTTGTCCTTCATTTGTATACTGAATATTTAGGCGTGCAGTTCTCAGCAGGCTAGTTGTGGGCTGTAACCTTCCGTTACAATCTACTCCTTTAATTCCTTGATTGCAGGCTTGTTAAAAATAGGCCGGGGGTGAGAAACCAAGGGCGCAAAAGAAAGACTTTCGCATGCCGTCATCTCTGCTTTTGCCGTTGTCTACTTCTCCTGATGCAAGGCTACACCTGTAAGTGTGTTTCTCTCCACCATTCCAACATCAACTCCTCTCTATTTTTGCAGCTTGCGCCGCTCTGATAGATGAGGCCTCCTGAACAGCGCTGGCTCTCCTTTGACATTAGAGCGGCCCTCACCTCCTTCTATTCCGGCCAAAATAGCAGGAGTGATTGTGTTTATTTACTTTCTCCTGTTGCACTGGCACCGCTGTCCGCTGAGGTGAGGTAATTTTCTGGCTCCCTAGTTGATACTCTCTTTCTGCAGTTGATTTAAGAAAGATATACTGTTCGTCCGTTTGAGTATCACAGACTTGATGCTAAAATGATTTTCATGCCCTCATACTGTCAGACCACTGCATCCCCTCAGTGACTGTAACTTGTGCTTGTAGTTTGTGTTTTGGGCCACAGGGGGTCGACACATCCTACTCAGAGTTTTCATGTCCTAAATGAGATAAATGACTTCTACACTGGCTGTGTGTGTGTGTGTGTGTGTTGAGAGACTGGTGTTGGGGTAACAGGGTCAATCATGGAGAGTCCCAAAGATTTTAAAGGCTGTACATTTTCTCTCTCCCGCACTTTCTCTATTTCCCTTCCCACCTCTCATGCCTTCTTTCTCTTTCTTTCCACCTCTCACGCTTTCTCTATTTTTCTCTCTCCACTTCTCACACGTTTTTTCTCTCTCCACCTCTCTCACTTTCTTTCTTTCCCTCTCTTTCCACCTCTCATGCTTTCAATATCACACACTCTCTACTTCTCACATGCTCTCTCTCTCTCTCTCTCTCTCTCTCTCTCCACCTCTCATGCTTTCGATATTACACTCTCTCCACTTCTCACATGCTCGCTCTCTCTTTCTCTCTCTCTCCACCTTTCATGCTTTCAATATTTCTTTCTTTCTTTCTCTCTCTCTCTCTTTCTCTCTTTCCACCTCTCACCCTTTTGCCATTTCTCTTTCCACTTTTCACTTTCTTTATCTCTCTCTCTATCCACCCCTCACACTTTCTCTTTCTCTCTCTCTCTCTCTCTCTCTTTCTGATATAATTCACTGGGCCCTCTGTTTACCTTTTCTCCTGCTCCCTCTTCACCTCTCCGTCTTTCATGCTCTCTTATTCTGTCATTTCTTGTCAAACCACCTTCTTTTACTACTGAGACCTGAACACCCCCTCCGCCTCGTCTCTTTCTCTCTGCTCTAATAATAAACAAGCAGTGTTTTATCTTGGGACTGTTTAGAGGAGTGGGAGCCTCCCCCCAACACACACATCTGCAGCTGGTGGCTGAAGCGAGGGAGGAAAAAGAGGAAGAGAGAAAGAATGATTGCTGTGAAGTGCAGGAGAGAAAAAATGTAAAGGCTTAGGAGATAATTAAAGGATAAAGTGAGGGAATGAAAGACAAAGCTGGCACAAGGATGTTTCAAATGGTAGAGAGAGAGAGAGAGGAATGTGTTTCGTTGCTGAAGACAATCAGCTGTTCATGAAGTGATCCTCAACATTTACTTAGGATTAGTTCGCTAAAAAAAACAGTTTGACCAGTCAGATCAGATTTCATGTGTATTTTTCATAGTTCAGGGCAGTTCTAAGCATTGAAATGCATGGACAGCTCAACACGCTTGAAGGAGAGCACTAACTGCTAATTCTTTCAGTTCAGCAAAAAGGGGGAGGGGGTCTACAAGAGCATCTCTCTCTCTCTCCATTCCTACCGAGAGAAAGAGAGAGAGATGCTCTTGTGGGCTCCTGATCACAGATGGCTGCAGCATCACTGGGAATCAAACCTATAACCTCCTGATGGTAATCAAAAAATTCATTCATTCATTCATTTTCTGTAACCGCTTAATCCTTACTAGGGTCGCGGGTACCCAGAGCCTATCCCGAGGTCTACAAGCGCGAGGCAGGGACTTACCCTGGGCGGGGTGCAAGCCCTAATCAAAAAATTATTAAAGCTAATCCAAATCTGACCGTTTGTTCCAGTTACAATGCCAGCTAAACTGTTGTTTGGGTCACTTGGAAAGAGAAGGACAAGTAAAGAAAGGACTGGGGTAAAAGATGGAAGGAATGAACTGTTAAAAGAGGGAAAAGCAACAAGCTGGGAAGAAGGAGGGTAGAGCTGTTGGTTTGTGTTGCAGGAGCGTGATCGATATGGCCCAGCACCTGGCTCACATTGGAGACAGGAAGCAGAAGAGTGGATGTTTCTACAACGTGTAGCGCTGAACTAAACATCACTTTTGCAGGGCACACATGGAAGCCATGAGGTCTGTGTTTGAGGTCCTCACCACCGAACACACACACGCCGCCTCACGCACGGGCGCAGCCTTTGCCATATCTTACGTATTTGTTTTGCAAACGTTACGTCGCACATTATTCTGCCAGTCACTTTCGCAAACACCGGCTGAAATGTGACTAAACACCGAAAAAATCCCTCCCTGTGAGAATACACATGATATCATCGTGAATGTGCAAACATCGCAGCGCCAGAGCCATCTTTCATAACAAGCGGGAGCAGGGAGACGGGCCGAGGTGGAAAAATGGCTTCGGCTGAAGCGGCTCCGTGTGCAAATGTGTATCTGCATCAGGTACATAGGCATGCAGCAGAATTTCCTGTTTAACGGAAACGCCACGCCGACGCAGAGCTCGCCCTGCCACGTGCACAAACTGCACCTGAAATATTACAAATACAGCCTGGACCCACCCAAACAGACCTTTACGTAGCATCCTCACAACATATACAGACCAGCACAGACGCTTCCATACCCCCGGTCAAATGGCATTGGGAAAATAAGTACTCATCTCTTTAAGGGAATGCACATTTTAGTACACAATTACTGCTTTTTTGACTAAATTTAACATTATCTGGGGAGAGTGAACATATGATGGGGCCTGTGTGAAGGTTATGGCACACTTTAATGCCTTTTTTCCCCCTTTTTTGTGTTTAAATCACTAAATACATAGAAATTGGGCACTAATATATGTAAAAAATAACAGAAAAATGTCATTTAAGTGGAGTGGATATGTGAATTTTTCATATCAGAGGTGTTCAAACTTTGCACTCGACTTTACATGTTGGTGAACTTCTTGCTGCAAACAAAAACATGCAAAGTTTTCTAAGCAGTAACTTATAGCACCATGTACTGAGCTTTTTGCTCCAGTTTTAATTATGAAATTAATGCATCATGAGAACAAACATGCCATTTTTAGCCTGTGCATGGAAAACTGCGGAATGCATTCATCTCCATGAAGCACATACATTTGAGAGAGGGCCGTGCAAAACTGTGTGACACCACTGACCGTGAATTTAAAACCAGTAAAAGTATTATCATTATTGTTATTATTATTAGTACTGTTATTCTTCTTCTTCTTCTTAGCGCGAACATACTATTAGAAACCCCATATGGGTGCAAAGAGATTTTTTGATTAATCTTTGACGTTTATGGCCCAAAATGCAGCTGCGGTTTACCATAGCTGAGGTGCAACACAGACACTGGTATACACTCAAACGTTAGAATTAGAACACATAGCCAGTGTGTGAGCTGGATTCCATGAAAAAAGGAGAGAAAAAAGTGTTGTAGTTGTATAGGCAGGGGATCTCCATGGTGACACGTCAGATTAGCGAATGGAAACTCTAGCTGAAGGGGAGAGAGAGTGAGTGTGAGTGAGGGAGTGAATTGACAGGTTTTGTTGATGAAAAGGAGAAATGGAGCCAAGGAGTAACCAATCCTCCTGTAATCTGCTCCTAAAGCTGGCAGGCTGAGACGCTTGGGGTTTTCCTGCTGGTTCGGGCTTCTTTTAACCCCAAAACCCCGGGACGGGCCCTGAGCGCCCGCTCGCTGCTTTTTATTAGCTCTAATTGATTAAATGTGACCGCGCCATTCGTTTTTATGACTGCCCTTTGACCAGAGCGTAGCCCTTTCAAAGAAAACAGTATTAGTTAAGCTGTGAATGAATGAGGAGAATAAAGTGTGGCGGTTTCTGTGGTTGAATTATATAATTGATGGAGCGATACAGCGCAGTAAAATTTACCTCAGACTTTCTCGGCAGGATTTTCTTTCAGATGGATCAAACCAGCTCACGGTATTTTTCTAGCCACCTATTTTCTCACTGGTGTGCAATTTTTGAGATACTTCAACCTGGAACCTTTTCATTTTCATTTGAAATGCAAAGATTATAACACTGAGTCTGAAAGAATGTTACTGGAAACACACGCCTCAGTGATATTTGATTGGCCGCCATGGGTGCCCTGATTAAAACTGGTACCTGATGATTTATTTGGTGGTCAATCCTGGATTTTGCTGAGTCTTATCTGTTGCTGCTGCCGCTACCTGATCTTCTCTTCCTTCTCTTTCTTCTTCTCCTTCTCTTTCTCCTCCTTTTTTTTTTATTCTCCTCCTTTTCCACCTCCATCTTCCTTACAGTTTACCCTCAGTCCTCTTTAGCCAGGATGGTCAAGGCTAGTACATGCTTTCTCTGAGACACGTGAAGATCTACTGCATCTTTTTAAACTACCTTCCTCTAACTTGCTTGGAGGAGGAGAACAACTGTTAATTCTCGTAAATCAGCTGACTGTACAGAAGCTGTGTTTCAGGAGGGTCATATTAAACCCAGTGTCTGAAAGTGACCCAAAAAATGTTAGCTTGGCCTAATAAAACACTGAAAAACCCTATAGACATGCTAACAGAAATGAACATTACTGGAGCGGTTTCATTTCTGGTCTAAATGAGTGGATACTCCACTGTTTTGTGTTTTCCAGATGTTTGGTGTGATTTGTTGAAGTAGTTTCTTGCATGGTTGACCGCCACTAAAATCAGGTAGGAGAGTGAGAACAGCTCAGTTATCTAAATTTTGACAGTGTGGAAAAAATCAGTACGATTGATATGGCGTTTAGATAGGGCATTTAATTACTCTAAGAGTTTGATTTTGTTTAACATAGGTACTCTGGTTTTACTGTCATTATCTTGGGTGCGCTTGAGCACTCGGAGGCCGTAGTTTTTGCTCACGTTCAGCCGATGTTGGGAGCAAAGAGAGAGAGAGAGAGGGAAGAGAATTTCTAAATCAGCTGGACTGAGATAGTTCTATGTATGCGATTCGGGGGTTTTCCTAAATCCCTGTACTGCTCCAGGACGGCCCTATTTTTACTTCAGCAGATTAGTGATGTCTGCAGAAGATCTAGCGGTTGTGAATGTGACTGGCCGAGTTGTAACTGCATTATGTTGTTCTTTCTCCCCCACTGACCTTCCGATCCTTCCACAACTTTATGAGCAAGAGAGGCTGGGTGGGAACATATGATTATAATGGTGGTGGTGACAAGTGAGGGAAATGGCTCAACACCACCTGAACCAGGTCAGGTTTCCAGGAAACGGCTCTAGGAAATTGAATTATTGGATAGAAACGGATTTATCATCCTTCAGACGAAAGGCCCAGGACATGGAGCGAGTCCACAAAGTGCACCCCTTCTTGACCAGGCTTACAGTAGGGCTTTGATAAACAAGAAAACACTTAAAAGTGGTGATTGATCAAAGCTGTGCTTTGCGTCTTGGCCATGCTTTGTCTGATTGACCTTGGTCAGTGGATGGAGACGTTGTCGTTGCTGTAGGACGAAGAGCAGAGCATTAGGTGAGCGTAACGGGTCACGCTATTTTGCTTGTTTCGCATTCAGGTTCATAAGATGGAGTTTGTTAATTCTTCCGAATGCTTGGCAGAAGGAACAGTGCGAAGTGCACATGTGCATTCATCTGCGGAAAATGAATGCAGCCTTCGGCTCCAAAGAAAACAAGTGTTCGACAAGGTGAATACGCTCAATGACTCGGAGGGGAGGAGGGGGAAGCAGGGGAGGCCGCAGTCTTGCATGTTTAACCTCAGAAGTCCTCGGCCTTGCACGAAGGACGCTGGAAACATTGCGAGGACAAGTGCGACGCGAAGCCTGGCCATTAGCGCATACAAAAATAACCCGATGTCCATCATAGCGCAAATTGTGGGCACGGTAAATAAGCACATCGTTCACAAACCTGTATCATCATCAATCATTGTAAATGGTGGCTCCGCACTCAGAATAACACCGGGTTTCATCACCGTCTGTGGGCTTGCTTGGCCAAATTGAAAACTTTGGTAGCATTTTATTCCAGAAACAACCGACTTTGTGTAAATACAATGGACGACTTGCCTCTCTCAAGGCTGCGCAATGGAGATTAATTTTGTTTGTTTGGCTAATTGCTCTCGGTTTCATTTGTTTGCAGCGTCATTATTCTGAGTCTGAGGTGACAGCAGAGAACGGCAAGGTTGACCTAGCCACAAAGGGAATTCTGGAGTTTTTTTTTTTTTTTAAATCCCTGGAATGATGTAACTCAGTGTGGGATGGCCTAAGACATCTTTCATGAGTTCATGAGATTCTCATTATGGAGGGAAATGCAAGGCTAATCTTAGATACGTTTACTGTACATGCTACTGAAGGGTTTTCAGGGGTTCTTTAGTGAAAGCTGTGGTTTTATAAAGAACCATGAACTCTCAAAAAACCACTTGTATACAAACATGGTTCTTCTCTATGGAAAATGTGCTGTATTTGATTCTTTATGGCACCAAAAAATATTCTGCAGCTGTTCGGCTAGGTAAAAGGATCTTTTTGGTACTATATTGAACCATCTTTGCTGAGAGTGTAGAACAACTAGACATGGAGAGATTTTTTTGTGTTGAAATTTAGTAAAAAATATGCATTTTGGTGCAGATGAGACTTACATAGTACTTAAACATGCATACATTTGCATATGTTTAAAACCCTCTACTCTTTGGATGAGGTTAGAACTTAAATGAATATTTCATTGTAAAGACCCACTCCAAAGAGAAGATTTTACTCAACAGAAGAGTTAGATGCAAGTGGGCAAGAATTGACCAAACACACTGAAATAAACACATTTTTATTTGTTTATGATCACAGTTCAGAAATCATAGAAATCATCTCAGAAATCATAGATGCGATTCCTTCAGAAACAATTGTTGTTGGGAATGAAATCGTCATTTCTCTATATCATTTGGTCTTAAATAATGATGCCTGCACACCAGCTGATCTATGAGGCTTCAGAACACTAAAAAAAGATTCTCAGTCAACTTCCCATTTTTTCAGTTGGTTTTGATATCAACAAATAACAAAAACATGGCAAAAATGTGAAGGGTAGTCATCTTTAAGGCAAAAGTATACACCCAACAATAACTTTATAATGACTTTTATAATAAAATATCTCCTCACCTACTCACACACACTAATGTGGTCTGGAGTGAAAGTTTAGAATCTACACTTTCCACACAGTTCCTCCACTCATTTCAGTGAAGCTACGGGTCAGGAATAATTCATGTGAAATTACTGCGTGCTTCAGTACCAGTAATAACTGCTGCTTCTAACGGTTAACGACAGTCTTCTGCAGAGCAACACCATATCATGTGGAGCAGAAATTCAGACGCAGGCATTGTATCTAAATCCCGAGGCCCTGGTCCCTCTGTGTGGTCCGTTTTCCCCCTTTTCAGCCTTCAGCTACCATCAACAGTTCCCATATTTCACAATAATTTCTGCGCGGAGACTTTCGTGACCCCTATCTCTAATCTTAACTTGATGAAAATGTACCATGAACGGCTCTGGCGACTGTCGCTGCGCTGCACCCAGCTCCCAGTCCTCCACAGTTGCAGTTTTGAGAAATTTCATGATTAGTCACGCTTGCATAGGCAGTTGTTCTCAATGAACGAACAATGCACACAGCAGCGTGTAAAATTCTAATGGCTAAGCCACGCTGCGATTCCTATCAGCCCACTTTCCCCATTACCACCCTGCATTATCAGCCTGGATCGCAATTTCCACATTTTTCCCCTGCCTCTGAGGTGGAAAATGAATTACACTTAGCAAGCCCATTATATAATTCAGTGTGTTGGCTTTGTGTCCTCTTCTTCATAATGAGAAAGAGAGACATTATGTTCTACCACCCAGTGAAAGATGATTCTGTCTGTGCTACAAAGCATTCACATATATAGCATTAGCATCTCAGAAAAAGTGTGCTAACCATTTAGCCATCGTCAGGCATAATTTTTCTAAAATATTTTTTCTGTCTTTTTATCAGTACCATCTATGGGTAAACTTACACACAACTAATAAGTAAGCCCCGGTGTGTAAATGATTGGAATGTGTTAATTTGGCTATTTATTAGGTACACATGGAGCATATTTTGATACATCATTTTTAAATAATCATTTTTCAAATAGATAATGTTCTTCAAGCATGAAAATGTCATCTGACAAGTGGGAGGACCTTATTCCTTTTATACCACATTTGTTGGAGGATCTGCTGATATATAGTTTACTAGTCCAGTATTTGAATATTTAATTTGTATATTCTCAAGTTCAATACAGAGTTAGGCTACCAGCTAATTTTACTGTAAAATCCCAGCTTGTGGGCCAAGTGGCAAAAAACAATAGCTGTACTCTTACATTGTACATGGGCATGCTTTAAAAAAAAAAAAAAAGTTGGGGGGATTACAAGCAGTCTAAACAATGAAACCGTACAAGATTTTATTTTCCGCTTTAAAGTAGTTCCATACTACTTTCCATACTTCATACATCTATACACATTTTAAAGGCTGGTTAACTTCTGAATCATGTAAGTTGTTGAAAATGTCAATTTATGGTCTGAGACAGGGTCTGTAACAGGAAGTAAAGGGTCAGGATTGGACCAGGCTTAATATAGATGATACTTAATCCATTAATATAGGTCTGGATTGGCTATGGATCATATCAGTGCATCCCGATACTTCTGAAAATCTAAGTGATCCCAAGGGAGCAGTGTGTAGGGGCCTATAGGCATGACTTCATCTATAGCTTATAATTCCTGCTTTGACTCTTCATAGCCATGTCCTCCAGCCAGACCTGCTTTCCAGGAATGCAGCACAAAATATTACAACTTTGTTGACATCATGTCACACTGACATGACCTAACCTCAGCCATGGGCCGTATGTTTTAAGAAAAAAAGCCTTCTAAATACAAAAGTGGGAGGATGTTCAGGATGTGATGAGGCCGGACACCACAAGCCCGACTGGGGACGTGTATCCGACACTAATCAGCTTCGGTTTCGCCTGTGAATCTGGCCTGTAAACGTTCCAAATGCAGACCATCCGCCCACAGCTCCCCAGCACACACCTGCTTAGGAGGCCGAGCCTCCCCAATTTCAGAGCAGGCTTTGTTTCCATCTTTCTTCCCTTCCTGCCTCCGCACAAACAAGTATCTCTGTTATCGAACCCCACTGCACGAATGCAGCAGGGTTTAAAAAACATTTACCGTATGTCTGTCTCACAGTCGGCAACAAAACGGTCTCGCTGGAGCTGATGCTTGGAGGAGGGGGAGGAAGAGAGGAATGGAGGGATCCGGCTTTGATCTGAGGCAGATGTTGCTCTGGCCCAAACCAGAGCCTTTTTACTGCCCAGAGCAGCTCTCTTTCTCACACACACACACACACACACACACACATACACACACAATCCATGGCTCCTTCCTGCATTTCCAAATCGGTTGCTTTTTCCGGGGTGGCAAACATGCGACATCCCTTCACAACCATCACTGAGGCAACCTGTGTGAGAAATGGAAACACTGTAAGGGATCACTCAGTCATCGCTAATGTTGCTAAGCCTGTTGGAGACAGCGTTGAGCTAATAAACCGCGTTTGTTTAAGGAACAAGAGGATCAATTTGGAACGTAATGTTTTGAGGTTTCTGGACAAGTGACAAGGCTCTGGAAAGTCCTCCTGAAACACTCAGATTTTCTAAGAGCAGCCCAGCACAACTAAGAGAAATGGCATTTGAACAAACACTAGAAAAAGCATTTGATGTTGCACTGCTTTTTTTGTCAGGGGGGGGGGGGG
>JBBPCZ010000156.1:21334906-21347812 GCA_037974445.1 Brycinus macrolepidotus | reverse complement strand
TTTTTTTTTGTTTCTTTTCTTTTTTTCTCCCCCCCCCCCCCCCCCCCCCCCACCTAAATAGCTTGGGAACCTGTGAAGATGGAAAGATGTTTGTTCTGAAAACACAGAGGTCCGACATACTGTTAAAATAACAGAATTCGTACGCCTGTGCATCAGCTGCCTTATTTAGCTTTCAGTATAACATGACAGAGGGCTGTTATCGGGGGCATTACTCCCTTTGAAATATGTCTCTGGGCCTGTGGGTTGCTGTAGTAGGCCTAAACGCTGTATGCCATACGCTCAGCCAAATGTATGTTACCACATATACGCTGTCCTACAGCATGGCGCAATGATGTATGGCTGCCAGACGCAAATCTACGAGGAATGGAGTGTAAACAGACAGAGAATAATAGCCTTGATAGCGTTTAACCAAGACAAAATTGGGCATGTGCTCTAAACACTGCAATTGAACCACATTCCATTCTCGTACACATCCCTCCATATAGTGTGGTTTAAGTGGGCGCTCACAATTACAGCTGTATTACAGATATTTTGTAGTTGTAATGATTTTCCTCGCTGTGGTGATTAAAGGTACCGAGGCCAGGAAGAGGTCAGTCTGTTTGGAGATGGTAATGTAGGGTTAAGGGGTGATCACTGACTGAGGTAGCAGGGTTTATGTTTGTCGTGGACTTCTGATTGAAGACCAGTTCAGACAGAGGGCAGTAGTTTGTGGTGGTATGTGGTTTGTGAATAAACCCAGAAATAAGGAAAGACTCAACAGAATGATATAGACTGTGGAAAATGGTGAATAAGTGTACCACCATTTGACCCTTTTGGCGGACTACCAGTCCAGCAATCCTCTTTAGCGCATGCCCATGAAGACCCTGAGGCTGTAAGGTGTCCCTTTCATTGTGATGACAAAAGGGGCACTCAGGAGTGCCCTCTTATGTGGCGACTGAAGAAACAGGGAAGGAACTAAACAAAATTCAATCACTGTCAAACACAATGTTGTGAATATCCATGTGACATGTAGATCAAGTTCCATCAGGGGGAGCTCTCAGAACCAACAAGGAGGTGATTAGGACCAATCACAGTTATTCTGGAGGTCTCAGAACAAACAACATGGTGCTTAAGAGTTCATCAGTAAGTAGCACACACTTCATCGTACAACTCACTGCATTGTTTTGGCCTCACAGTCACCATTTTGCTTCCAAACATTGTTTTCATTTGAATATACTACCAGGTTTAGAGTGGCCCTTGATGAGGATGGCAGCGGTCTCACAAAGAGCCCCTTCACTCTGATGGGCCCAAACCTGCATTGCTTGAGATGCAGAGTGGGGCGGTTGGTTTGCATCAGTTTCAAGATTCAGATGCATTTGTTTAATAATTGACCTTGTCCTTTGTGCCACTTTGTGTGTAAATTGAGCCTTCGTTGGTAATCAAATTAGCTTTTTAAATAGTAAAGTTAAAAAAACATCTATTCTATATAGTCTGTTCCAAATGCTTCCAAAATTCTTGACGTCACCAAAGTGCAGACTTTGAGGAAGACCTTTATGCTTAGGGTGTCTTTTAGAACAGGGCCTTCTTCTTCTTCTTCTTCTTCTTCTACATCTACATTATTTCATTGACCAAATGCTCTTATTCAGAGCAGCTTACAAAATGTCCAGACAGTACCCACAGAATCACAGGATATGTCACAAGTGCTCTACCACAACCTACTCTTTCTCTATTTCTTGAGGAATCCTTCTCATTCTTCCTCTGTAATGCTGAGTGGTCGCATTTTGTCCTCTCTGTGGCACTCTTAAGTCGATTACACATTGCAAAGATATGAAACACGTGCAGAAATGTGAACAAGAAACCGAAATGTGGAGCTTCATCAGGCAGCTGTTTAGAGCCCGGACAGTGTGTTATGTTTGATTTCTTCCGCTTCTCTAGTGCTGGTTGTTAAGGTCACCAGCTGCAGACCACACCAAGGTACACTCGCTCTGACACCACAGCTTTTTGAACTGGAGCCTCAGCCAAATACCTCTTCAGCAAAACTATTCAAGATGTTGTCATTAGGTCATGTCCATTACCTTCCTCACAAGTCTTCTGTTAGGGTTTTAATGAGCAATATTTAGGTGGATGCTTCCTGTCTATTCTATCTCTCTCTCTCTCAAAAATGCAAATAATTTTTTACCACAAGCAGTTGTGAGCATGTTAAAAGATTAAATTATGAATACAAACACGGGGCTGTATGTAAGCTTTTTGTGCTGGTAGCACTTGTGCTAGACAAATACTGTAGCAAAAAAAAAAAAAAAAAAGGTTTACATTTTATTTTGAGAATCCCCTATAGATTATCTACACATACTTTAATTGTTAACAAACTAGCTAGTGAAATTCAGGCTTATGTTTTAGCTTTAGATTGGAGTTAAAGTTAAGGCCCAGTTTAGGTTTTGTATAATTTTAACGTTCAGCATTGTCGAATAGATATTTAGTTGCATCTACAGTGGATGCTCAACAATAGACTGAAAATATTGTGCACGGATATTAAAAAGTCCATAATGTGAATGTTATAATACAGATAATTCACTTTGTCCTCAACAGTTCTCTTTTGAAAGAGAGGAAACTGGCACTTCGTGCTCACCAGCAGTATCTCCATAAATGTGACCACAGCTACAGGTTTCGAAATGGGAACTGAAATACTGCATTACTTAAAGGAAATGTGTTACTCAGAGTGAAATGATTTTTAAATGTTTTACTCATTCGATTAATTCAGAAAAGGGATGTCGGATAGACAGTAAGTGCAGCTTTGCACTGGATACTTTTTCAAGCTGGCAGGAAATTCCCAAATTGTTGTTGGCCATTCAGATGACATCAAAGAGTTAAAACAGCTTTTGGGCATTTTGTAGTTTGTGTGAACTTTTCTTGTGCTTTTGATTTAGAAACATATGAGATCTTTCTCCCTGGATAATGATGTTCGTTTGTTGCACTTCAGTGACCGTCGTGTAAATGGAGGCTAAAAAAGAAACAAAGAACTATCAGTGAGTGGCTTAATGGAGCCTGTGCTCAGTTCTGTTAAATAAGCCCGGAGTGGTTTCCTACCTAAAATATTTGGAATACACTGTGTACATGTGCAGACACAGACTCAAGACTTTTGCACGTGTGACAATATTGTGGCACTGTACACTCCTGCAAAAGGCAATTGCATTTGCAGGAATCACTACGCTCCAATGGGAGTATGCTAGAAATGCTATGCAAAAATGATTAAATGGATGATCTGTAAATGGAAATACAGATCAAACTAATCAGACCAAAATGTATGGTCATTCTGAGTAATTTCAATACTTCCATTACTGCGGAATGTCAGAAAATTGTCCTAGAGAGACTGGAAGTAATCAGTGTACAACATCAATCAAGTGAACTGTCTGAAAAATACCTACATTTTATTTGACAAAGGATTTCTTTTTAATGATATCACTGTAGCTGTACAGGCTGCTAATTCACAAGTGTGAATTTCTGTTTTTGAAGACCCCCTCAAAGTACAAAAGACATTTCATATGCTTTCCCCTTTCTGACAGGAAAAGATATTTATGATGATTGAGCAACTCTTGAGTATTGTCTTTTGATATAAAAGCTTCTCTGTCAAGGCTGTAATCTCCAAACAAAAGCACAAGGGACACATCTAAATCAGATTATTGTTCATTCCATGATAGCTGTTGGGACGCATGGCAGAGCTCTTGACCTTTAACCCTCACTTTGCCAAGTCCGATGTGTGCAGTTTATCACAAGAATCAAAGATAAAAGTGATAAATGCTGTCTTTTGCTCTGTTTGTAGAGGCAGCATGGAATAAAGGAGTATTGTGCTTGAAGTTAGCATCTGCCGTGTTGCTTCTCGGACGATTTTGGCCCACGCCGAGGAGCTGAAAGGGGAACTGAGGCGAACGATCCCCCGTCATTCTCTGGGTGAACCCATCACTGTGGCTCCTGAAAAGGATCTGACAGGCTGTGGCTCAGCAGTGGAATACTACTTTTCCATCTCTCTTCAGTGACAGCCAGCCGGGGAGCCCTTCCATCAGCCTCTCCTGCTCTGTGACTCATTCTAGCCTTGATACATTGCACAAATAAAAGGCTCTCCTCAGCGGGGATGAGACATCATTCTGCACAATGATCAATGGTCTGTGCCAGAATGCCTAAGCTCTTTTGGGTTTTGGAACCGATAAGATAGGAAGAACACAGTTATGGAAAAGGGGACTTTGAAAAGCGCAGACAGCCTAAGCCGGAGCGTATCGCTTCTAGCTCGTTCGTTTTCGGCTGCAGCAAGATGGTCATCGCAGAGCCTGGCTAATTCGTCAAGCCCGACCAGAATCTCATCTAAACATAACTAAAGTGGCCTGACCCTGCACTCTGAACCGAGACGCTAAAGGCGATTCCTCTCCACACTGAAAATATACAACGTTTGAAGTGCTTGCTGTGAAACTCGATAAGAAGTTAGTCTATGGAGAGGGAGTGTGTGGGAGGCTACAAAAGCACATCAAGGCTAAATGCATCTGCCTAGCCATTAGCACCCATGCGTCTGAAGTGTGAGAGAAAGTGAGGGCCCACGGTGATCCATCCAAAGGTGTAGGACAGACGGAAGCCATATGGCTCACCGCTGTAACTGCTCATCCATGCAATAATGTCACTGATGTTTTAGGGGCCAAAGTATTTGAACTGGAGGGTAAAGTATGCACGTTATCTCTTAAAAGAGTGAGCCTAGATCATAAGCGCAAACAGGAACAAATGTACTTTGGTATAGAGTATGGTACTCTTTGGCCTACTTTTGTTAAGCAGGATGGTATTAGCTTTTATGCAATAGAAAGGTTGGTTATGTAACTACTGGAGTACTTTGGCAACCAGGGCGGCCTAAAGCCATTACTGGGCACCTCATATAGATGCAAATACATTTGTACACCCACATTTTCAAATTGATCCTTCACTTACATGATATATTCATGATATACTTTTATGCACTTAGCATAAGCTCTTTTCCAGACAAGTTTGAGCAAATACAGCATTGGGAGTCTTGCCCAAGGATCCTTATTGGTGTGCTTGCCTGAGTGGGGAGTCAAACTCTGTAGTGGTATGCTACACCGAACAGTTCTAAAATCTTAAACAGGTAGTTTAATGTTATGTAAACGTTAACTCTTGGAGGTTAGTGAGTTGCCTCTGCGATCAGAAGGTGGTGGGTTTGAATCCCAGGTCTGCCAATGGCACCACTGAGGTACGCCTGAGCAAGGTACAGTCACACATTTCTCCCAGAGCCCCCGCTGGTGGCAGCCCACTGCTTCACTTGGGTTAAATGCAGGGAAAGAATTTCACTTTGTTCACACTTTGTGTTGTGCTGTGCTGTGCTGTTTGCGTGTGACAAAAGTGGCCACTTTACTTACTTTATAGCAGCATACATAGAAAACCGAGTTTAACAGTGACAAGTACATTCAGTCGTTTTCAAACTGGGGGGTGGGGATGGGGCATTTTTTTACCCTGTGACCCATTAGATCCTAACAACGCTACTCAGAAAAGTGCATTAGTTTCCACTGTAGCTTGTGTGGTACATTTTTGCGTGCAAAAGGAGGACTCGAAGATGAAAAGACCTAGCATTGTCTTAATTATGCAGCTTTGAGACCTGAGATGCCATAGATCAAAGCTTCAGCCACTCCAGCCCAAAAGCGCCATGAATCACATGTAACCAAGGAGCGAGTTTAACGTGGACTCCAAAGACATGGTTTACCAAGCTCCAAGTGGAAAGACCATTAGCAAGAGTAATTTTGTTTATGTACACCGTGAGTCCGTGTGTGTAAATTAATTGCGATTCTGCTGCCGCAAAGTTTCTCATCTGGCTAAAGGGCCGATCGTTGCTGTTTTCATTTCCATAAAGCATTAGTGAGAGGGAACGTATGCGTGAAAACGAATCTGTTAAGATGAATATTCGGCTTGGCTTACCATTCAAGCTTCCATCCCATTACAAGCCTCTCCACTTCTCAGCACAAATGTTCCTCATTTTCTTGGCAGCGAGTAAGGAAACAATGTGCTCCACTGCCTTGGAGAACCAGAGAAAGAAAGTCAGGAAGGGGGGTGGGGGGGAATACATAACTCCAACGAAGGCTGTTGTGGCGTTATTCTAGGTAATTGCAATTTCGCGGCCTTAGAAAAATACAATCACGGTAATTGCAAAATTAAAAAATAGCCATATTTTAATTGCTTGCAGGCTCCTTTGAGATGGGGTGATATTTCAGCTGCCTGCTTCCCACCACACAAAGTGCTCTAAGTGTTTAAGTCAAATCTCTCTGACGCAGCAATCAAGCCGCCTGGCCCGCTTCTGGTTTACCCCAAAAGCAACCATGCCTTGCAGAGTTGCACCCACTGGAAACCGCTGGTTGCACGGCTGACCTAGTCCTTAAAGTTTTTCCAGAGTTGGAGGTAAATTCCCAATAACCCTATCACAAATTCACCTCATGCACAGAAGGCCTGAGAGTCTGAAAGTGCATCACAGCAGCTCCCGCACTGGGAGATGGGAGAAAGAGTTTATGAAACCTTCAGTGAGAACTAACACTCAGCTCCAATAAAAAGGGACAAGCAGAATGTCTAATGCAGACACGCTTCCAGTCAAAGTATTCCCTCAATTTGTCTGGTTTCGAGTTCTACTTGTTGTTACAGAACTCTTGGAAATGGAGGAAGAAGGAACGGAGAGGGGTTTGGAAGCTCGCGTCGCCTGGCTACTGTTCAGACAAAGTGCACTGCAACAGCTTGGACATGTAATAACA
This sequence comes from Brycinus macrolepidotus, assembly GCA_037974445.1. Lineage (NCBI taxonomy): Eukaryota > Metazoa > Chordata > Actinopteri > Characiformes > Alestidae > Brycinus > Brycinus macrolepidotus. The sequence continues at coordinate 21,341,051 of JBBPCZ010000156.1, read as the reverse complement.
CGCGTCAACGATATTGAAAACAAAAGGCGTGCTACTGCTGCTGACCAACTCCCTCGGCCTCGCTGTTTACATCAGCCAGACTGTTCCCGCTCATTTAGCACTCGCGATTCAAGAGGGGAACTGTCACATTTTTCAGCGCGTCCTCTGAGTTCATGTAAACGCTGGGAATGTTTAGAGAAGAGGAAAAAGAGGTCTTCCCCAGTCTTCCACAATCCACTGGAGTTAATGAGGGGAATTTGTACTCCTTGATTTTTTTTGGCCTCTCGAAGGCAGCAGCAGTTTGTGGCCGTCGACTGCTTTCGTTAATTGCGTATTTGCAGGGGAGGAATTCTGTGGCTTTTTGAGGGCTGCTTATTTAGAATCTGAAATGCAGCTTGAAATGTTGTACATGTAAGAAAACTAACCATGTTTTTTTGGCAGAACCTGATTTCCAGTGACTGCTGGAGCTAGGCCGTCAGTTCGGACCACAAATGTCAAAATGCAAGACAAGAAAACACATCTTCATTTATGCAAATGTCTACTAGTACCCATAAGGGATTTCTAATTGTGTGTTAGTGTTAAACTAATGCTGGCGCCATTCTAAATTAAACATGAACATTTTAAGACCCAGTGACCCTGTTTACACCTGGTAACTTAATGCGTCTTGAGTATCAGGATTACATTTAGATGATGGCGAGCCACATAAAAGTGCAAACACTGTGGCTTCAGTTCATCTCCTGACGTGAGCTTCTCCTCTGTAGTTTAATTGTAATTCCATAACACACTCTGGATGAGCCAGTTTGCACAAATAAAACGCGACTTTTGTTAATTATACTTTTCCTGGCACAGGCAATTGGTTGTTGTATACAGGCTGATTTGAATTTCAGCTTGACTGATCAGAGACACATTTGACTACTGAATGTAAACACATACAATCCAGATTACATGAAGTGACCAGGTGCAAACAAGATCCATGTGCTTTATTTGAAGCTTGTAACAGACTTTAACATATATTTAAGCTTGAATGCAGTTTTACAGCAACTCTTTCAGTAAAGAGTCCTGGCGTAGAGCTTCTGCTGCTCCAACAACTGACTGAAACCTGCTTATGACTCTACAGTCAGTCTACCTATAACATATAACATTGAAAAACAAAACATGATTAGTTCATTTCTCTTCCCAATTATATTAATGTTAAACTACTCCTAAACTGTCGATACCATGGGCATTGTTTGCTTAACAATGAAATACAAGTATTATTGCAATACTGGAGCATCATGACTGTGTTTACTAAAATTCATTAAAAATTACAGATGTTTTTTACTGTAGTTCCCAGAAATATTTAGTTGTTTTCTGAAGGCCTAGAAGGTCCTAAGGGTTCCCCAGGTTGTGGCTGCATTATTTTCACCTTCAAAACCTTTCAGTATAAGCAGCGTCAGAAGAAAGTATGTGAGTAGTTTAGCTCTGTCAAGTCTCACTCTGATTAGTCAAATAAGATGAGAGGAAAACAAATAAAGAGAAACAGAACCTAAAAAAAACCTTTTTTTTTTGGCAGTGATTTCTTTCTGGAAGCTGAGCCAATTCAGACCATCTCAAGGTCTCAAGATCTCGCATTCTCCGTAAGATTGCTGCCAAGAAGTAAAGAAACAGTACGGTCCAGTGAGCTCAAAGTGTCAGAACAGGGCAGATGGACTGACGCAGGCGGAGATGGTTTCACATCTGAAGCGCATCTGAGAGCTCATAAAGCTGTAAAAGCACAATCAGTGGGCCGCTGCTCCTCTGAGTAACCATATCTCTCCTACCAGGCAGCGCTAAAAAACTGCATGGCATATGGAGGGAGGATATTGAAGCCATGTGCAGAGGAGCCCTGGCTCAAATAACCTGCAACAGAGGCCCTGAATTACAAGCGTTCTCTGCGAAAAGCGTAAGTACACTTAACATTGGGAAACTATTACGTTTAATGGCAAAGAACTTCTGCTTGACTTTTGACAAGCAGGGCTAGACTGAATCATTGAATCATATTATTTGCCACTAATGCTAAATTAGGTAGCAATGCACGCCTACAGTGGTAGGCTTGGTGCGCAGTGAGGCTTGTAATGTGATATTGAATCCATGTGGGTTAACGTGGGGTGGGTTCAACTTCAGCCCATTTCCTTTAAGGTCAGTCTGGTGGAGGACTGTACATTTTGGGAGGTCTAATGTGTGTGTTATCATTTGATGAGTCGCCGTCTCGTGGTTCAGTACCCGTGTCAAACACAATTCACTGACTGAGTGGATGTGTATTTAGGCTGGTCCTGCTCCAGACCAGGCCCTGTCCCCTCCACTTTGTCTGTGAATATATGAGTTCTGATTGGAAGCAGCAGGCGTTTCACAGACAGTTGGATGCTATCAGGAAACTTCACTGCGCTTAGCTGGAACATAGGATGTGTACAGAATGAGGTTGCGGCTTGGTTTTTTACTGCTGTTGTCCAGCATCCTCTCATTAGCGGTGGGTGTACGCAGCTTGGAGTGCTCCTCTCTTGTGGAAGTGGCTTTGATTCCCAGCCTTGGGGTCCCACAAATCCTCAAAATCATCTACAAAGAACTCGGTATTCTGAACAGTTACCGAGTCAGTTGCTTTTTTAGCCCTTTAAATTCTCAGGTACACACTGTATCTATATAAGAATTTATAATAATTTCTTGTTGTTCCACTGAAACAAGGAAAATGCAGGTCCAAACCACATTATTGTGCGTAAGTAGAAGAGGAGATATTTTATTGAGCTGGATACAGAGTGTATGTCCCATTCATGCCCCAGGCCATGAAAGCTTAGCTGGAAAAACAACCTGTTTTGAGTTAGCTGTTATTGTGATGTCATGAAAAACCAATGCGTTTACATATATAAGCTTTTAGAGTTTAGCTCCGCCCATGTGCACTGAGGTTATAAGAAGTATTTCAGCCTGTCTTGTTATTTCTCTGTTGCACAATGAGGCACAATAAAGAGCAGCCAATCAGAATGGAGCTCATGGACATGCTATAAAGACACAGTGACAAAAACAGCCCGTTTAATTCTTAGGGATAAAGAAAGATTGGAAGATGCTCTGCAAAAGTGAATGATGACTGTTTTTGGTCTGTAAAACCACACAATCATCACATCCCTGACCAGAGACGGAGCATTTTTGTCAAGGCTTGTATACGGAGGCTGATCGTGTGACCACCGCCAAGGTCAAGGGTCACTTTCATCTGTGGGTGTGTCTGTGTATGTGGTAGAAAGTGCTGTAATTGTCTGTGAGTGTGTGTTGATGTGTTTAGATAAGGGCTCTTGGGGACTCGGATGGTCTGAAACGATCTTTCCGCTCAAGAGTGAAATGGAAGGGAGCTGGCGAAGGATTAGTTTGTGTGAGGGTATCTGTTCCACCTGTTGGCCATTACACAGCTGAAAACCATTACAAAACTCCAGCGCCTCCCTCGAAGCGGAGGGAGATGTAGCGACAAACGTCGAAGCACACAGTGGCAGCTGTTGCAGGTAGATGGTGTTTAACCCAAAAGCAAAAACCCACCAAACATTTTCGTGGAGGGCGAGCTTTGCAAGACTGAATCGATTCCTGTCCAGCCGAGAACAGCTGGCTGCCGCCGCGTCTGCACAACGCAGGGAGAAGTTTCCATCCGCCTTTTTCCCTGCACCGCACGGCACTGCGGGAAATTACAACACCTAATCCAAATTCGGAAAATACGAGTGCGGCGTGCTGAGAAAACAAAACATCCATCACTGACAATGCTGTGATTATCCAGAATGCATGTACTACCACACATGCACATCCTGTTGTGGAATTACAGTTCCGTCAGGTTCACATGCAACATTCAACTGCACTTCTTACGTCTTGGATTCACAAAATTCTGCAGAAATCCCGAAAACTCTAAATCCATTCTGGGTGGAGGAATACATGCAGGGTGTTGTGAGGAAAACAGTCCCCAAAGAAAACTTATTTAGTTCAGAGCTACCACTATTTTACCATCATCCACATTCCATGTAAACACTCAGCAGCTTTAGTCACTGTAATAAAATGTAAACCTTCTGTTGTTCCAGAAATTTGTAACATACAGTTCACTAAATTCCCTAAATTGTACTTGCTAAATATCCAGCTTGAGTTTCAATCAAGACAGATATTTACTTTGCCGGTCCTCAGTGAGGAAAAAGTGTGTTCTGCTTGTCTGGTTGTACTACTCAGGCCCCATGTTTAAATTTGTGGCTCTCTCAAATAGCCTCTGCTATTTGAGAAAGGACCTTTTAACCTGCATCAAAAATCTAATCCGTTTTGGTGAATGTGCTTTCCCCTCTGGAATTTTATCCATTTTATTCATCCATGAACACATTTGTTTTTATTTGGCTACTGCTTGCTGCGTAATCCCCTTCTACTGTTCTCTGTATTTTTCTCTGTTTTTGGTCTATTTGTTTTGCTTTTGTTTGTCTTTTTTCAACTTTCCTCCTTAGAGACAGCCCTAATTTTGATCCTTTTTTATCCCTCTGAATCTGTATTATATTTGAATGTAAGTGTATCTGTAAACATGACTAAGACAGTTACCTGGCAACAATTAAAAAGGGGAAAAAAAACTCAGAAGACACATGTAAGTTCACTGGTGGCTATGTGTGTTGCAGACGAGACCCCTGATTCCATTCACCACTAGTGTAAAGAAATCTCTAGTGTAAAGAGTCTCTCTACAATGAACCTTTTCACACCGAACCCACCCTGAATGACTTTGTTCACATCTCAACCATTGAATAATGGGAGGGATTTTTAATAATTGGTGGAATTCCCATTGAACTACGAACTCTGAAGGGAATTTCCAACAATTCCACTTCACCGGCTATACTGACTAAACCAGGGGCAGGTTTGGGATCAACTCCAGTAAATCCAAAATTCTCTGGGATTAAAGTCCTTGACCAGTAGTAGTGAGAAGCAGTGCAAACGATCATCAGTAGCCTCGGCAGTTTCAGTTTGAAGTCTCATCTGTGTCCATAGCCTTGTGTTTTTCTTCGGCCTTTTTCTACGTTTCACAATATTTTTCCTTCTCCACTTATAGCTGCCCATTGGCAGGCTCTTGCCTCACTTCAAAGGCACTCTGTGTATGTTTGCTTAATCCCTGCTCTCCACAGAGCTGCTGTTTTCTCTGCCATTACTGACGCGAGCGTCGGAGAGGCCCGAGCGGGCCTGGCAGCCGAAGCCACGGCCCTGTTCCTGGAGCGCTGAGCGCCGACCGCCGAGCCACAGTGCCACCCTGCCCAACCAGCCTCCAGCGTTCCGCAGGCCTCCTCTGCTGTAATAACTTCCTGTGGGCCGACTCAGATTAGAGGAAGCTGTACAAACACAAACTGCCTCACCGCCTTGGTAAAGATGAAAAAAAGGGGGCCATGCCACGAACAACCAGGAGCAGGTGAGTAAACGAAGCAGGATAAAATGACTTCCTGATCCCAAAGGGAAGTGACATGGGGTGAAAGGGGCAGACGGGGTGGGCGCCGTGTTTGTGGATATTGTCTGACCGGGTTTCTTTTTATTCCTACAGCAACCGAATCGTTTCACTGCGGCTGACTGTGGCTATGAGCTTCTTATTAGATCGATAGAAAGAGAGCTGGATGGACAAAGGGATCGGTGGATAGATCCATGATAGAAAGATGAATAGATTGACATATCAGTTGGTCATTGAATAAATAGACTTATATAGGTTGGCACATGGATGTATGGATAGACAAGACAGATAAATGGATGGACAGACTGATGGGTGAAGGCATGGAGTAAAGAGATAAAAGGAAAGCTGGATAGATAGACTGACAGAAGGATAGATGGATAGATAAAAGGATGGATGGACTGATGGGTGAAGGCATGGAGTAAAGAGATAAAAGGAAAGCTGGATAGATAGACTGACGGAAGGATAGATGGATGGATAAAAGGATGGATGGACTGATGGGTGAAGGCATGGAGTAAAGAGATAAAAGGAAAGCTGAATAGATAGACTGACTGAGGGATAGAAAGAGAGATTAATAGAAAGATGGATAAATGGATAGACAAACCGATAATTGATATACAGGCAGTGGTGGAGGAAGTACTGAAGCTTAGTACTTAAGTAAAAGTACAAGTATCCTGCAAAATATGTACTCAAGTAAAAGTAGAAGTGCTACATCAACAATCTTACTTA
>JBBPCZ010000156.1:21323714-21334806 GCA_037974445.1 Brycinus macrolepidotus | reverse complement strand
TAAAGTACAGATACGTAAAAATGTACTTAAGTACAGTAACGAAGTACAAATACTTTGTTACATTCCACCACTGTATACAGGTAAACAGATGGATGGATGAATGGATGTATCGATATACAAACAAAACAAACAAACAGATGGACGGATTGATAGAAAGATACATAGACGCATAGATGGATAGACAGACTGACCAATGGATAGAAAAATAGATGGATGGATTGGATTGGATAGGCTTGGCAAGGATGGATGGACAGATAGATAGCTGTACTTGACCGTAAAGTCCAGCTGTAGTTTAGTAAAGCTGTGCTTTACTTTACTAAATTTGGATGCAGGAGGACAGATGTTATTATATACAGAATTAATATTCCTAATTACATTTGAAAACATCAACATCCGTCCGTCCGTCCGTCCGTCCATCCATCCATCACTTATTTACATTTCTAATCAATTTTTTTTACTGTTTCCTACTTGATCCTCTGGAGCAAATTCTTCATGAACAAGTTTATTATCCCACTTTCAGTAGTGTAGCACCTTTTCCTTGAGTGACTGATAGCTTCTCCAAGGTCTAACTAGCACTGTGTGTAATGAATGCGTTAGTACAGGTGTGTTATGACTGGCACTCTGCCATGCCATGTTCCAAAGAACATTGCATTTGTTGAGCCATGTCCTAGTTCTTTAATTAATTAGCATTAATGCTCGAGGGCCTGCGCTGTTGTATGAAAGTGATTAGAAGTGTTCTATAAGGTGTTCCAGTGTAGGGAATGTTGACTGGGGGTCATTTCTGTTCCCTGTAAAAGTGTTCTATTAGGTGCTCCTGGGGGAGATCATTCTGTACCCAAGAGCACTAAAATCCTACTGTCTTGACCTGTCATCCTAGGACATGTGACGGAGCTTCAGAAATGGTACTTTGAAATGGACATATTTCCAAAAAAAAAAAAAAATGTTTAGCAAATAAACACATCTCTCAACAGCTGCAGCTCTGGGTGAGATGTTAGCATGTCCTCTACCTCCTGAAGTCTCTGCAGGCTGAAGCCATGTGATCGGCGACAAACACATCAAACAGCGTTTCGCTCTAGAGGAGGGCGTTTGTGTATACGTGTGTGCGGCAGCAGGATTTGCCCTTCTCCGCTGGGGATTCAGGGCGCACGCACACTTTCTCCGAGTGTGTCCGTCCTCCTCGGCAGCTGTGTTTTCCCAAGTCGTGGTCCCTGGTGGGCACATGAAGTGTCTGCAGTTCAACAAGCAATTTATCATGGAGCTTCTCACCACTGTGAGGAGCTCAAATGGCTGACGGGAACATATTTTCGAATGGGAGCTACTTCATCAGGAAGTCATCGGAGCTTAAAATATTCTCTTACTTCAGAGTTCTCCCAAGATTGATGACGATACTGATCCCGACAGCTTCAATGACGACAGTAAAACACGGCTTGGCCCGCTTCTTAGCGCCTGAGAGAAGCTTCTGGAGCCCAGCGGGCCCAACAGGCTACATCAGCAGAGCTGCATCCTGGGCCAAACGAAAAAAAAAAAGAAAATCACCGCCCTTTATCCAAACAATGACAGCACTACGTTCACCCACACTGTCTGCCGAGACCTCCAACGCTTGGTATCCGGAAAACAGAAGCTCATACACTGCGTGCTGTCCAAGGCGTTTTCTTTCTCGCTTTTCCTCTATGTTCTTTCTTTTTTTCCTCCTTCCTCCATAGCTGAACAGGCTTCTGGTTGCGGCTGTAATGACTCTTTAACGAGTATCTCTTTTTAATGCCTTTCTGCCGCAGCACTGGGCTTTAAGAGAGGCTCAGAGAGTCTCCGGCGTGTGAACGGGCGGCTAAATGTAGCGTGTAATGGATCCTGAGCGGCCTTAACTTCGGCCAGCGCCAACGGCGGGAGCAGAGATGACCCCCGAATGAATGTCGATGAAAGAACGTGTCCTAGAGGCGGTGAATGGATCAGTCGGAGATGGTTGTGTGTCCATTTTCTTCACTATCCTGCTGACAATTTGGTTGCCAGATCTTGGTTTGCATAAAGCTACATTAACCTTTATTGAGATTTCAGCGCATGCTTCACCTTTAAACCTTCGCAGTTCCCTAAGATCCGCGGAAAAGGCTTGATTGCCAACAGCTACTTATGCATAGAAACACTTGGATGTGTGGAGTCCCTTGTTTCTAGTTAATCAAGCATAAGCATGTTGTGGTGCATTAGCAATAGTCTATAGGAGGGTTATAAATCTGGCCTCGCTCGTCTGTTTTGCAAACGAGAAAAATCAATCAAAGGTGGATGCATAAGGTAGAAAGAGGCTCTTTTCCATTTCCTTGCAGCTGTTGATGTATAGATGATGCTCATGCTATTGAGAGCTGCTGGGATATGCAACTGTCAGTCAGCCACCAGCTGAGGGCATCCTTTCCCATCATTTGAAGAGACAGATGTCTTTAAAAAACTAAAGTGAATGTAGGGGCATTTCTGTCTTGTAATTTGCATACAGTTTTACATTATATCCACACACATTAAGGATACAGAAATGGGGATGGGTTAAGGGGGCTGCGGGACCCCCATGTTTCAGGATTGCTTAATCTGAAGATAGTAATTGAGTTAAAGAACTACACTCTAAAATAACATGAGTGTAGTGAAGACCTTACGATTGCTTTAAAATTATATAACGTTTCTATTTTTATTCTATTTTATTTATATATTGCAAAATGATAGTAGCTGTGCTGACTTTTCATCAAAGTGAGCCAAACTGCCAGCTGCTGGCTTGAGCTACCCAGATGAGTATAGAGGGAGCTGTAGGCCAGTTCTGAGCCCTGAAGCCACCTGAAATTGTATGTTACACTTGAAACAATCATTTAATGTCTATACAATATATGTCTGACTACATTATTTTTTAAACTGATTTATCTTCCACTTGTTGTGTGTTCAAGTGCTGAATCTCAGCTTTTGACTGGTTGACACTCAACTCATTTGTATAGAGTGTGTCTACAAGGAGAGCAGAGTGTTTGTGCATGTTTGTATCAGTTATGAGCATGTTTTAGTCTGTTGCCACATATTATACCGCATACCGTACACATTCTGTTTTAATGTAAATTATCTTATTAATAATAATAATAATAATAATAATAATAATAATTGTCTTCATCAAAGTATCTCCTTGGTGTAAAGAGCAGCTTTAAAATAATGATTGGACACTTTTTCCAAACTGTTGTTAAAAGCTCATATTAAATCTATTTTGCCCAAAGCAGCTTTAAACACCTGAAAAGATTTTAAGGTTTTCTAGTTAATATACAAAATTATTGCCAAAAAAGCCCGAAACAAAACAATGATTCACTTAATATTTGATGAGCCGTGTGTTTCTTTGGCAGTGTCTCTTTTATGAGATTTTTCCTGTTTAAAGGATAGGAATTCCCCCCCTCTGATGATGCATCTTAAAGATGGGAGAAACCTTTATGAAACTACTGCTGTTTTTGGGCTGAACTTTGGAGACAGGCAGTTTAAATTTTTTGAGCTAACCTTACTGCCAGGATGCTACATGTCTTAGTGCGGTCATATAAGAGTAATAATTGTCTTCAAATAATCATTACAGAGGAGAGAATGGACTCAAACCATAGAAATGAGTCAGATGAGGAGGACAAGAAGCTAAAAGCTGAAGTTACCAACATAGCGACCTGACTATCGAGATATCTCAGGACAGCTTGGCTCATTTTCTCCAGACTGAATGGGCCCCTTTAACTTTGGTTATCAGTGCAGCAGTATTAAAAATAATGTGAACTGGACTCCTGGTACGGTGGTCTCTACCTCATAGGGTGTTCGATGATGATTTATGGCCGGTGGGAGTGTCCCACTCATCTCTGGATCTCTTTCCTTGTCAGCCCACCCATCGCTTCTGCTTCTCAACACAGCAAGGTGAGATGTCGTACGCACATCTCAAAACCATAGTGTGCTTTTATGTGCTCTGTTTTCTCCATCTCTCTGTCCTTCTGTCTCCCTCTCGTTTCTGCCGCCCCCAGCTCCAGCCCCCGTCTCTCTAAATCACTGTTTGTGTCTCACTCTAAATCCTCTTGGTGTTGAAAGGGAGCTTTAGGAAGTGCAGGTTGGCCTTCAGAGGCCTCCTGGATGGAGTCTGAATGTTTCTGTCTCCCGCTCATCACCCCCTACTCCCTGCTTCACTCTGGCAGGACGGGCGGAGAGGATTGCAGGACGATCAGCTTACCTGACACAGATGGGAGGGGGACGGGGGAAGGAGGAAAGAAAGAGTGGGATGACATAGACGGAAGACCTCCCAGGAGAGAGGGAGAGTTTGGGAATGACGAATAGAGCAAAGCTGAGTGAAATGATTAAAGCACAACACTGTCACATCATCTCAGGTTTCATGTAATCCTTTTCCTTAATCTGTCCAACACAGAATGTTTACAGTATTCTGTCTATTTAAAAAAAAGCTGTTTTGTTGTAGAGGGATGTAAAAAAAAAAAAAAAATCTGGATTCATATTCATGAAGCACAGGAATGTCAAAGTAGCATGTTAATGGTGCACTAATGTAAAGCTACATTTTTAACACCATTCAGTTTTCCTAGTGCGACCCTTTAACCCATCTCTAATCATGTAGGCTGAAGCCCAGCCGCTGTATGTTGCTCTGATAGAAACTGATTGGAGCCCTCTTGTTGAGATACAGCTTTCGAACGGATCGTCCCTTAAGCAGACTACACTCGACAATATTGATGGGAAACCTGTGGATAAATGAACAAGCAAAAAACAAACAAAAGCAACAACAAAGTGGAGCTCCAGTTCCCCTCAAAAGCCTCCACTGTAACAAGAATCCACAAGTTGCTTGAACGAGAGCAAGAGGCTACAATCATGGAGGCACTGAACCACTGATTGTATATGTTACATATCAGGGGTCACCAGACTTACCCGAAAAGAGCCAGTGTGACTGCAGGTTTTTATTCCAACCAAGCAGGAGCTTATCTCATCCAACTAATTGCTTGTTTGAGACCAACTGATTAAAGATGTGGAATCAAGTGAGCTTCAGCTGATTTGAGTGAAAACTTACCCTCGGTGGATGACTTACCGACTGTATATATGATACATATGATAGGAACATGCACTGTTGATCTCACTGGACATCAGGGATGAAAACTGAACACTGTGTCCACCCTGTGGAGATCACCTGATTTTCATGTTTAGATTCATGTGTACATTATAAATTTACTGTCAAGACTGTTAGTCTAAGTGTAAATAAATGCACACCTTATACAGAGACATATTTGCACATTTTGAAATCAAATTCCTGTTTATTTGCTGAACAAAATAAAACATAAAATGTGACATTGTAGAAGCTATAGCATGTATTTTGTTTTTTTTTCTCCAATTTTTTAAATTCAGCAAAGAATCGGAAGTGGTTCAGTTGAAAATGGCTCATTTTAAAGCTTTTAAAGGAAAACATGTCGCAAGTGGTATTGGAAAAGAAAAAAATTGCCATCTCTTGTCAGTACGTTTTCTAAAGCGCTGGTCTGCATGTCCAGACGGTTTTGGCAGTGTATAGCACTTCTAGCTCTGTTGATCTGGTGGATTGTGTTCTTTTTGTCAGTAAATTGTTGTTTCTGGCTTCCTGAAAAGAAATGGTGAAATGCCAGTCGAGCATTGCCGAGAGATGACCTTCTGCAGACAGCTTCCTGATTGGCCAGCTCCTGTCAGATGCCATCTAGCAAAGCGGGGAAAATGAAGCTGAACTGGTTCTTTTTGCTGTTGTTTATGTGTTTGTTCTGGCTCTGTGTTTCAGACTATCCATAATCTTTGTCCTGTTTCCGTTTACTTGAATCCACATTGTGCCACAGTAAGCCTGACTCTGCAGTAATCGGTGGCAGATGCTTTCAGTTGCACTGGTCGTGTCTCTCTCTGGGAATACACTGAAGGATTATTTTAACACCCCTAGCTCTCTGTATGTTTGTGTGTGTGTGCGTGAGTGTGCGGGAGTTGCTGCTTGAGAAATCTGTCAACAAGTAGTACAAGCACGTCGAAATAGCCCTCAAAGAGGCTCTTAGAACTGCCTTGTAAAAGCTGCTCTGGAAGGGAGCTTTCCCAGACGTTCCCACCACTTCATAGAAGTCCAGTGTAAGTCTTGTGGCTGGCCTGCGCTTCACTTCCTGCGCAGTGTTTACAGTAGAAAGCTCTTATTGCTGTTGTCTGTGGCCCTGCGCGCTGTGGCCACCAGCGAAACAGGCAGCTGTCATGGCGGTGGAAGATGCTGCCTGTAGAGCTTGTTTAGACCCAGGCACTCTTGGTTTTGGCCGTCCGCTGACGGATGTGTTGGGGACTGCAGCGGTGAGAGACCCAGACAATAGTACCACGGATAAACACGATCCTCCAAGAAAAACACAGACGAGACAAACATGCTGGGCAGGAACTGTTGGCAGCGTCCCACTCCGCTATGCCCCGCACATCTGCTGTTCAGAGGTCACGTATTTAAAGGAATAGTTTGGTGTAAATTTTACACACAGCAGCACTGTGCAACAGAAATGGGGACTCGTGTCGGTAATTCGAACTCGCCCTTTAGTGACTTGTGACAAGGACTTGAGGCTTAAGACTTGAACAAAACTGACTAAACTGGGACCACCTACCTTGGTGTGTGACTGTCTGTCAATTTCACAGTCATTGAAATGTCATTCTCTCTTAGTTCACTGTTGTGTTAGCTTTGACACTGCTTCAGTTCTGACAGAAGAACCTTCTGTAAATGTTGCGTATTAAAGGAGAGAGGTGAAAACAACTTAAAACAGTGGCTGAGATGTTTGGGTAGCATGTATAGTAGCCAGCACAATAGCTATTTTAGATGAGGTTGTCATCTTATCTAACAGAACTTGAACTTGTCTTGAACTCCCTGGCATTTGGTCTCAGACTTGTCTCAGTCTTGGCCACCGGTCTCACCAAATATTCTAGTAGGTCTCCACCAAATCCAGCTGCCTCTAAATCCGACCCTCTCATTTGGACTCGGTATCGACTCAGACTCGACTAGACCTAGTCTAGAACATGTCTTTGAGTCAGGCTTTACTTAAGACAGTGTAACTCCTGCTGCTAACAACCAGAAAAAGCTTAAATTCTCTACTCAAAACTTGAGTCTCAGGCTTGTGTGAACATCTTTTAAACAGTCATTCAGGCAGGGAGCTTGCAAGATGCTAATTGGTGGGCTATATTAGTGGGATATGGCTTTTTCACTAAAATCTTAAGCAATTTTCTCAAGGATAAATAAAGTTTTCTGATTCTGATTGTGATCTTGCTATCAGAGTATTTTAAGTGGGCTTGGGCTGCCCCCTTTACTGGCCTGGGAAGAATTTTGGTCCTTCAGCAAAGATTACAAAAGGAGAGATTAGTCCTAAAGCACCCAAGGAGCTACTTTTGCCAGGAGCCAACTTAAGTAGCGTTTATTTATTGGATAGGTTTGTTTAGTCTGCTCACTCCACTGCAGATTGCTCTATTAATGAGCTCTATGTGTTTATCCAGCGCTTACAGCAGTAATTGCTTGTCTGGCAAAAAAAGTGAGGACTACTGTGCGGCAGTGCCTTAATGATGGAGAGGAACAGAGACAGTGAGGAGGAGAAATGTAATGCTGTTGAAACTGCTGCTCTGCCCGTCTGAGCAATAAACAATGCAGTTGTTTAAGTCTGACGCCACGCGTGACGTAATAGTCATTTCTGGATACTTCACATCCCAAAAGCAATGTGCTGTACAGCTGCAGCTCACTCCAACATTTGACATGACGACCCAATCATCACCTGAAATACACAGCACATACCCTTGCTTTCACATAGATGACAGAAATAACACCCCCTCTATTAATAAACTCTCTGTAATGTCTGTTTTAACTCACTTTAGGCAAGGCTGAAGTTATCTTTGCATTACAATTTTTCGGTTCCACCTTAAATTGTGCAGCTGTAATGTTCTGGTTCCCGCACAGCACCTTAACTGCTTCCACATTTTCCACAAGAAAATTCGAACTTCAGATTCATACATCCCCCGGCTGACTAAAGGTAAGCAATGCAGAAAGTTGTTAGATAAGTCTATTAAATAAGTGCAAAAAATACAGGTTCCATAAAAACTGAGTCTGATTTCTTTAATGCACTAAAGGAATCGACAGCCTTACCAAGCTTATTCCCACTCTTATCACAGCCTAAGCTAATGAAAAAAATACCAGTTTTGACATCACTTAGCTTCAGGATCACAACTGTATGCCATGAGCAGGTTCAGCGCGCACACACACACACACACACACACACACACATACTCAACCGTGCTATTCTTGAAGACACCTTTGTAAGCTTCCATAGCTAAATAAGCATTATGCTTCTCTTTGGTCAGCGGAGATGCTGACTGTTTGTTTGACATGTGCATGTATACGTCTATTTGTGTGTGTTGAGGAGCCATTCACAAAAGTAAGATTTCTTGAAATATCATAACATTTCCCTAAATAAATGGGGCAGCTGGTGGTTAGGGAGTTGCCCCTGTGATTGAAAGGTCGTGGGTTCGAATCCCAGGATTGTCAGTGGCACCGCTGAGGTACCCTTGAGCAAAGTACCGTCCCCACACACTGCTCCCTGGGCGCTGCGTCACCGGCCTCATTGCTTCACTTGATGAATGGGTTAAATTCAGAGAGAGAATTTCACACTGTGTGCTGTGCTGTGTTTTTACGCATGACAAAAATCCCCATTTTACTATTCATAGCTAGGGCCCAGAAACGGTATTATTGTAAGGTTGATATGTCACGTCACAACAAGCAGATGAAGATCCTGCTGTAGGAAACTTTAAGTGAGGTCCTACTTTTTCTGCCCAGGTTATGAAATCTGTGCAAATTCTCTCATAGAATGATTCAGTGCAGACTGTTGCTCTGACCAATCAGTAGAAGATAAGGACATGATTTCCTGCCATAAATGTCTAAACTGGGGCTAGAGGTTATGTTATCTGGGACATGCTCAAACGTTCAAAAACCTGAGCCTGAAAGTGGTATAAAGTATTTGTGACTAATGTTTGAGAGTTGGAAGCACATCTCAAATGGTTGTTCCCAAAGGCATGTCCTGAAGAACCTGTCCTATACCCTCTAAAACAGGTGCTCTTCAAGAATTCTTTACTAAAGGGAATGAAACCCTGACAGTAAAAAGACACTGCTTACATACTTTTTCTCAAAATAACTAAAAAACTCACCACTATTGAAATGAGTTTGCTGAGTGGACAAGATTGACCCTACACTCCTAAAAAATAAAGGTGTTGAAAAGGGTTTTTTTTTTGCGCAGTGCCATAGAAGAACCACTTCATTACACTCATACTTTCAAAAGTGTTTGTTCTATGGCATAGGACTAAGATGGAGAGATCTTTTTTAAAGCACGTAGATAACTAAAAGGGTTGATAACTTCATTGTGTTGTCTTTAAACATCGCCCATGAACAGTTAATTAGAGAAAGGTTTCCCAGATGTTCCAGCGTTAACGTGACTGTCTGTCTGAGCTCTCCATTGCTTACACAGTCTGTAATGTTTTCTGAAAACTGACCATTCCGTCATTGTATGGTGATCATTTTTCCATTAGAATTTGTTTTTCGGTCTTGGGACAGACTTAATCTGTGATAGTGCACATAGTGTCTGGACAGCTAGACCATAGTGTTGTGGATTTGACCTGAACAAAAGGAGAACATTTTGGTCACTCATCACCGAGACATCAGTAAATCAGATCCTCTCAGATGTCTGAAATGTTTTGAAACGTCCTCCAAACATCTCTGGAAGCCCAAAAGGCGCTCTCTCTCCTCGGCAAATAAACATCGATAAACACACCCTGTGTGTCCATCCCCTCTCTGCCGGGTCCAAACCTGCCTCGACAAAGAGGGCTGTCGTCCACAGTTTGTACTCTTTCGAATTCTCGTAACACGAAAACAAGGTTATGGAAAAGATATAAAAAGCCGAACATAACAGAAACCAGAGCAAGACGCAAGAATCCCTTTGTCTTCTTTTTTTTTTTCCTCCGTCTTTTTTTTTTTGCGGGTGGGTTCTCTAATGTTTACGACTCTTTGTTGTCAGGGGCGACGGGGCCAATGGCCGACAGATCTCACTGACAGTAACCCATGCAGAAATGCCAGGCCTGAGAACTCCAACCATAACAAAACGAGCGAAAGCAGCTGCAGATACCGTCTCCCTACTTCAGAACTCCTTCAACAGGACCCGTGCACTGACCATCACAACGTCTGTGAAAACCAGCTACAGTCGGGAGAAGCTCCTAATGAAGTGTGCAGGCCAAATGAAAGAGGAGCAATACAGTTTCCAGGACTCTGGCTCCAAAGTCCAAAAGCTTGTTCTAAAAGTGTTGAGCCTCAACTCGGCTGTTGCGGTGATTTGATTTTAATTAGGTTTTTATTCACTATGACATATCTCCACCATGACTGCTCAAGAACTCCTTCTAAAGGTCCCAGTGAGGATGAGAGTATACCTCCATCGCAGCATGAAATGGACAAACTAGTCTATCCATGTACCATTTACTCCAACCCCAAATTCCCTATTAAAGTTTCCATTAGGTAGATTTAAGGTAAAATGTTTTCCAAGGCCAAATTAAAAAAATATAAAGGGATACTCTGGAGAAACCATGCAGACTAAGGTCACCATGTCCATTTCCAAGAACTGGCTTGCAAAACCCCCAGCATTGAACCGTGGAGGTCTCTGGAGTTCCTCTGGCATGAGCTGGAGTGGCATTTGTGATCCAGCTGATCATCCAACATCAGTACCTACCCTCACTAATGCTCCTGTGACTGCGATCAGCTCCTCACAGCAAAGTTCAAATTTATAGTGCGCCTTCCCAGATTAGTTGAAGCCATTTATTGCAGCAAATTGGCTCAAATTTGCCCATGGTTTCAGAAGAAATGCTTAATGAGGGTGTCTTCAAACATTTCAACATATAGGGCTGGTTTCCACAACAAAGACTAAGCTTAGTCTTAGACTAAACTGCAGTGCCAGTGACAAATCACTATTGGAAATTCTTTTTAATCTGGGTCCAAGTGGAACTTCAAAAATTCTGAGTGAAGTTTGAGGTTACAGGTGATGAACTGATAGATCATTATCTCCCTATCTTTATATATATA
>JBBPCZ010000156.1:21283574-21323614 GCA_037974445.1 Brycinus macrolepidotus | reverse complement strand
TGTGGTGAATTCATGTGTCTGTATGACCTACTCTACCAGTCAAACAGGCTGTTTCTCTTCTTCTGCTCTCATGCGTTCGTAGAGAGAGAGAGAGAGAGAGAGAGAGAGAGAGAGAAGAGAGGGTCCTGTCATTACTCAAAACTTAGCAGTGCCTCTTGCCCTGCTTTGACTGATTCCTGTAATTTTGAGTACTTTTCCCTCTAAATGAAAATATTTGCTCCTGGACCTCCATTTGGAAGTGATGGGAGACAGAGTCTGCGCGATATTAATAGCTGCCCAGACAAGAAGACGAGCCAGGGCCTGTAAAGCAATGGCTTAAATGATCTTTTGCTCTGCGTGGTTGTTTTTCTCGCAGAACTAGATTGAACACTAGCTTGTTCGAAAATGTGAGGACCTAAATAGTACAGTGTTATTCTCCTCAGGCTTTGAGGGGAAAAAAAATCCTCTGAATCTCCTGTGAAGTCTGTCTCCATGTAGACGATGAGCTCATGAGTTAGTGGGGTGGATGGTAGGCTAGTGGTAGGAATAATGAGCCAGCAACTGGAAGGTTGTTGGTTCAAATCCTAGGACTGACTCGGTTATGTGGTTCTTCCCTTAGGAAAAGCACTTGTTTCAGTTTGTTGGAGTAGAGATTCCAAAGACAAAACATTCCTCGACAGCAGTAAAACTAGGGCTTATCATGTGTGCCACCAACTCCTCAACCATCTCATTGTTATAGGCTGCGGTTCGGTCCGCACTTTTGGTCCTCGGGCAGCTAAAATAATGCCGTCACGTCAAGCCCGGTTCCATGATATGCAGTTAAGCTTTGGGAATTGTGGTCAAGCTTCTTATTTGACTTCTAGAGTGTAGTGCTGTAACATACAGAGAATATTCCAGGTACGTAGGAAGGCACAGGGCTCTGGTAGCATGAAGACTGATGAAGTCAGAGTAAGAGTAGTTAGTTAAAAACAACATGACTAAGTGTGATGCAACCATCTAAGCGTTGGCCCCATCATTGAGAGGTTACGCCAGCAATGCCACAGCCATCTGTGGCTGGGAATCCATAATTGGCCTGGGTCTGTCTGGGTCTCCCCTGTATCTGGTATTCCAATTTTGAACTAATTATGCGTTTTTTCCTCAAACTGTAAGCCAGGAAACCTGTAAGAACCTTTATTTTTGAGTGCGTCACTTTAGATGACGGTCACCCAGCTCTGCACTGGTGCTCTGCAGAGGTCAGTCCCAACCCTAATCTTACACAGTTGGCTCAGATGATCCTGAAGACCCTGATTAGTGCCGAATAAGGGTCAGAACTTAGCTCCGCAGACCCCCAGGTCTGGCGTTCTTAAAGAGATTAGATGAGTAAAGTAAGTGGGTCATTAACACATGCCAGCAGAACATTGCACTTCAACAAATAGTGCAGTTTGGGAGCCAATCATGTAATCACCTGAAGCTACTTCTAAAAATGTTTAAATACTTGAACTTTTTAGCTTCTGTCAAGCATCCCAATGCATCTTTCACACTTGCATGAAGACACACCCCATATTTCACAACCTCCACTGATTTGCAGCCTCCTGATTAGTCAGTCAGTTCCCTGATGAAAGCCGAGTTTTAGATAGTGGGTGGTTATTAGGCCTATCATATAGTCATAGAGAGGGTGCAGCCCCGCTCCCCACCACACTTAGCAAACCTTAAGACCTTCCTCAAACAGGAGTTACCACAGCCTCGGCTCCCTTATCTCCAAACCTCTCCCATTTTTACTAACGCTCATTCTGTTCACCCACCTCTTCTTTCATCCACCTCTGTAAACACCCCTGCAGTCTTTCTCTCAGGAACAAAGACTCTGTTTGAATGAACTGATGGATGACTGACACTTTTTGTTTCTTTTGCTCAGGTTGAGGACTTCTGGCAGTCGGTGGGAGATGGGCAGTGTCCATCAAAAACGTGGTCTTGTTCACACTGATGTTATCCACTCATTACTTTTGTTCATGTTTTATATCAATGCGTTTTTTTAGAATTTGTTATTTTATTTCTAAGTGTACAATTTGTCAAGAAAGTATACTTCCAGAAGCCCAGAACAGAACCTTTTACCTCCAAAACAGTAACCTTACAGGACACGGAAAAACGTTCTGAAATTGTAAAGAAAGTTTGTTTGACAGTTTTGTTCCAGGTAATTTTGGACAGTTTATATGGGTCCATCCATCATAAAATTGTGAAGAACAAATTGCCTTTTTGAAATTGTGTTAAAATATTGAAAAAGATTTTTCCAGACAATGATGATATTCAAGCAATAAATTGTTGCTGTCCAAAAAAACCCTGTATATCATTTTTTATTTAAATGTTTCTACCCCATTTGAGCAGCACTTGGGTGAAAAACTCAAGAAATGACCTCACTAACAAAATTGCTACCTACAAAAGGACTTGCTTACCTAAAATTATTACGTTGAATTGCATTATGTATTTAGAATATTTTCCCTTCATTGATATAAGCCATACGATATGGTTTTGGAGGTACAGAGATTCCATTCCATGTGGAGTTGTTAAAAAGTTTAACAAATGTCCATCAGCTTGTTCTGCTGCATCACCAGGCCTGGTGCTCTGACCCTACAAATTCTACATCCTCTCACTCACATTACAGCTGGATTCAGGGACCCAAAAGCTTCTGAAATTATTCATTCTTGCATGCTCCTTTAGCATGCAACATCTATTAAAGCCCACACAGCATTTTTCATTAAATGTATATACTGCTGCATGCAGAAGCAACCCAACCATTTTGGAAAGTTTACCTCAAAATATCAAATGATGTACGACAAAGAAGTTTCCTAAATTAAATTTTCCATTTCCTGGACCCTACACTTAAGCGAGGCAGTTTAAATTCCATTAAGAAGTTAAAAGATTGACCTGAGGCCTCACGCAATTCATCTTTCTGAGATTCCTTAAGCTACTTGTATGACAGTGGACAAATATTATAAAAAGAGTTTGATGTTGAAATATTTGGCAAACCATTGTTCCAGCAGTTCAAAGAGATCGTATGTCTACTGCGCACCTTATTTCATGGCTGGATGGTGTAATAATGAGGGTGAACATATTATGGTGGAAAACAGCTTTGGAGAGATGGATCAAACAAGCTCCTCCTGAAACCCCCTCAAAATCCCAGGCTTGTTAGATATTACAACTGTTATTCAGTAATAACAAGCAGATCGGCGTTGTTATTCTTAGCTTATAGAAGTAATTAATGGTTGGAAAAGTTTATGCAGTTAATAAAAGTATTGATTAAAATTCCATAAGGTGTTAATAAGGCTTCACAGCACCTACATAAGCCTTTGCTGACAACAGACATAAACCTCTATAGACATTTATAAAGACTTATTCTGACAAGGGTCACTTACTTAAGGTGAAATAACATCAAATTGCTCAAGTGCAGCCTGTTTCTTGTTGGAATAAGCCTTTATAAACACTTACTGAGGTTTAGGTCAGATTGTGGATGTCATAGTGTTACAAAGGCTGTCCAGTGGTACCACATAATGCAGTTAGTGCTTTTATATCCACCTGCCTAAGTATAATATAAAATCTTCATAATAGATGTTTAGAAATTTGGGAATCATAAAAAAAGAAATGACTTCAAATTCAAGAATATTTAATAGGCCTGTTCATAAAGTCAAAAACAAAGCAGGAAAGCTACATTTGCTGCATTTCTCCGGGCATCTTCCCTGTTTTTTCGGATCTTAAGCTGCTCCGCTGGGCTACTGACACGCTGATGGAGTACATGTGTCCGCTGCGGGTCAGCCAGCTTTGCTGCGGAGCTGTAATCTCCCCCAGATTAGCCCCAGATTAGTCTGTTTATTTTTCACAAGCGCTGAGATATTAGCCACCTAATCAGCAGCAGCTGCGAAGACTCCCTTCTGTGTTTACTCGAGAAATTAGCGGCACTTAATTACCTGAATGAGGTACTAAGAGGTTAGAGCCTCAGGTCAGGAGCCTTTCTCTGGTCAGGAGAGGTGAGGACTGCTTATCGACGACTTTGGTTTCTTCAGTGCTTCGCTATCTGTCCTGGAATGTGCTCTTTGTCCTGCTGCTGCCTTCAACCATGCACTCCTTCACACAACAAATATAAGAAGCTTGGAAACGGAGAAGATTTGCACTTGTCACTATATCATATCTCCAGGATAAAATAAAAAAAGGATGTTTATTTATCAGCTCTTCACTGGTAGCCTCGCTTCCAGCATTCTCCCATTCTTCTCCCTCTGTCGTGACCTAAAGGTGGTTTCCTCCACTATTTCACCATCAGCCTCTGAGAATCCCCACTCTAACTTCTCCTTTTTCTCCTTCATTTGTCTTCCCTACTCCCCTAACCAATCTGACACATCTGCTGGAAAGGTGGAAACTTTGTATTAGCCACCTCTCAGAATCCCCCCTCACTTATCAAGCCTTGCTAAGAAGCTTGGAAGGTTTCGAAGCGAGACCCACCAGCATCTAAAAAAACCCTGGATTCACAGAGTCTCTTTATATATGATGATCCTACACTCTTAGGGTTCTACATAGTACCTAAAAAGGACTTTTTAACAACATGGATGCTTTTTAATGCTATAGAGAACCATTAAAAAAATCTTTAACAAAAGACATATAACAGGTAGAGAAGAACTATTTATGCTTTTTAATGGTTTAAATCATCACGGTTCTATATAACTATAGTTCTATATACTAAAGAGCCCTACACTTTAATGTTTTAGGGTTAGGATGATCATGGTTGAGAAACGACATCAACATTCCTACATTCAATATAAAGTCAAATTGCAAACCCCTGTGCTACATTTGCATCTTTGGTGAAAAAGGTTCTGTGCCTCAGTGATACGTAACCAACAGCATTATGCAGCTGTGGGAATATTACCACGATGTGCGGGGCAGTGGTTGCCATTAATTTATCCCAGAAGGGATTCCATTTGTTATAGTATATTTGACTTTTTTCTGCTCCAGAGAGAAATAGAACATCTGGTTTGTACCTTGTATACAGCTTGTATTTATGTGTATATATCTTGTATTTTAAGTTATTACATGTTATTTTTATAGTTTAAATTACCATATTCACATGTAGTGTCTCGCCTGTATAACTGCATTATTATTATTTGGCTTACTTTATAATCCTGGCTTTCCTTAGTCCAAAACCCGACAAACATGGCAAAGAACATGTTTCTTCGAATCAAAACTGTACCCATAGCCATAACTTCCCATCAAATTCAGATCATAATAAAACATATCCTCACACACACTCCTCTCCTTCTACTCACACTGATGTGGTCTGGGGTGAAAGTTTAGAATCTGCTCTTTCCACACACTTTGAGTGAGGCTATGAGTCAGAAATCATTCCTATAAAACCCAATTTTTTTCTTGGTCATTACTGTATGACTTCTAAGGGTTAAAGTAGCTTGGAGAGGTGATTGGTATCTTTGAACTCTACCTGGTGCCAAGACTTGGCTGTTCCTCCTGCCGTCTGGCAAGAGACGTCCACCCCACGTCCACCCCACACACACTCTCTCTCTCTCTCTCTCTCTCTCTCTCTCTCTCTCTCTCTCTCTCTCACACACACACACACACACACACACTTCCACACATACTTTTCATTTGAAGGTTCAGTGCTCAAGGCTGTGTGTGGAGTCTCTTCCAAAGGCCCACTGTTTTCCCCATCTGTGCCAGCTCCTTACACAATATCTATTCTATTTGTTGACTGAGGAAAGCCATGCTGTATACATTTATTTTTTCAGAGCTCCATGAGAAAGAAGGATGTGGGCTCTTGGTCCAAATGGAAAGAACACCGTTATCTAAATGAAATATGTCTGTGCTTCTGGAAGATGTACTTCAACCTCTTTTGGTTTCTTTCTTCCTTCCATTTTTTTTTCTTTTACCAACCAAATTTCAGACAAACAAAATGGAATAAGGGAGCCAACAGAGGAAGATGACGCGAGGCAGGGCTGGAGAACTGTGGAAGGAACCGTACACGTTTCTCTCCATTTCTGAAGCTTCTTGTCTAGCCGTAAATCTAAATGGGTCTGTTTTTCTTGAAGCCTCCCGGAGTTTTGGAGAGCCGAAATGATCCATGCAACTGTTTACGACAACGGGATATGTTATGAACAATGACTTGTACACAGTTCAGGCTTCAGCATGCACCTCCAGTTGTTGTGGGACAGTCCTTTGTTCTTGCACTTCCTGGCCTGCCCCTTGGTTGGTTGGTTGGTTGGTTTATTACAACCATGATTACATTTTTTAAACGCTAACTGCAATTCTCGCTGGGTGCCGCTGTCATTTTGGCTGAATCTTATCCGAGTGCAAGACTTTGAAAGTCTAGTGACTCATCGTTCAGATAAGGATCTGAATGCCTTCATCAGCAGGGAGCTGAGATTTTCTCCAGGCCACCGAATCCCACAGTAAAGACCGTTCACCTCGGTTGGCCTTCATCAGTGTGCCTTTGGGGTATAAATCTCTGGCTTCTGACTGTTTAAAGAAATTATTCACTGCATCATGAAAGGTCATTTTTCTTTGCAGTTCAACTTGTTTATTTGGTGCAACTTTTTTTCTAAAAATACATTTAATACTCAAATGTGACAGGAGGAACAATTTACACAATAGTCTCATATTACCAGTGTCATCAACAGCTAGATGTTACCATAGTTTTGCAATTGGTGAGCAACTTAAAGCAGCAATCTCACACTTTCTTAGGATAATTCTTCCTTTGCAGACACTAAGTACCCTCTCTCACACCCCCATCCCACCTGAACCTTGTTCATTTTGCTCATTCCACAGCTATCATTAACCTTCTCATACAAAAGGCCTGGTGCTGTGCAATGACAATACATGTAATTTCATAAGTGGGATGGCCATCACTGGTTGGCCAAAATTAATTTTTAAAAATGTTTGCCATCTACCATTTTTAATGAGGTACAACTTCTCTAGATATGGCCAAAGATTTTACAATAGGTAGACCCACAACTACCCAAGGGAGGCCACAGCAACCGTTTGACTACAGACACTTTAGTGCAGGGTAGCATTCATAAGACTCCATGACACTGACATAAGGCTTTTTTGACAACTGACATTAACCTATATAGAGTAGTACGCTTGTTGGAATAAATCTTTAGAAACGTTAATATAGGTTTATGTCAGTTGTCATAAATGACTAATGTAGGTGTTATGAAGCCTTAGGAATGCCCTTCTAGAGTATGCTTAGCATCAAGCTGTCATAAAATTAAACATTATGGCATTGTGACTGTTCCTAGTAATCACTTTTGGGTTAATGTGGCACCTGTTTGTGACACAAATCCAGCATGGTTATGTACTAGTGAAGTCAAAAATCAAAAATTGCTGACTTATTAAGAATGACATTGACCAACATCATATATATAGACAGATACTTGTGGTGTTGCTGTTTTTTGAAAGTCCCTGTTTTGCCAGTAGGGAAAGAGGCTTGCTGTTAGCAGTGGTTCCTGTCTGTTGCTTTAAAACATGGGAACATTTTGACCCATCACTGAACTTCACTTTTGGACGTTGCATTCTGTTTAACAGAGAGTTACAAAACGTAGGTTATTGCACACCGATTTTCCCGCAGTCCCTGCATGTACAATCTATCGGCTTTAAAAATAATCTTAAAAACATTTCTGCTTCCAACAGAAATTGAACGGAGAGGAATATATTCCCTCACTCAAACTAAAGCTAAAGATAATACTGCTGGATCCTGTCCACTGCATAATCGCCATGACATCATGCAGACTTTAGTGATATTCTGGCTGGAGGCTGCTGGAAGGCTGAGCTGCGTAAACAGAGAACAATGTAAGGCAAAAAAACCCCTGCTCAGATACAGCAACGCTGTTCAGATACATTGCTTGGACATTTTGTCTCTCCTTGTATGATCAAACATTGACTTTGAGTCATTTCAATGTCCTCACACTCTTTGAAGGCCCCCAGTTTGTTCTTGACTGGGACATATGGTTCTGCAAACAGTTGGTAAAGTGACTTTACAGGTTGTGCCATCAACATCTTCTTGACCATCTAAACCAAGTGTGTTAGATTAGTCTTGGAAATAACCTCTGCAGGGTACCAGCGTTCCACGAGTAAAGTAGGCCACACTCCTTCTTAAAATGGTTTTTAAATGGTTCTTGGCCTACATGTACAGTTATAGAAACAACCATTGGCTTTTATAGAACCTTTACACGAAGGCAACCAAGCTTGCCAAGGTTCCTCACACTTTGACACAAATATTGAAAGGTTTTCTAAGGAAAAGTGGCACTTCTATGACATCATTCCAAAGAACCATATTTGGCACCTTATTTTTGAAAGAGTTCATGAATGTTAAACACTTCACCAAACTTCCCAACAGGGTGCCGCCCAATATCCCTACAACATTCGGAGATTGTGGCAATGAAAATTGAATTGTGTGAGAGAGTGACCGCCCTTAGGGCCAGCATCAGGGATCCCTGAGCATCCTTAAATGAATGAGCATGTATTCTGGTGATAACCTCACTTGAATTGTCGTGGAGTTGTTTGCAGAGGATACTGTTTCTCAGATGGATGAGTATATGGTAGTGTCTGAGAGAGCAGCAGGGAGGAGAGGAGAGATAACAACTCATTCAGACTGATAACAAAGAGGGGAGGACGAGAGAAAGGAGGGGGGGTGGCTGACTAGGCTGTGGAAACATGTTGCTGTGACTGTTTCTTCTTAAAGCATGGACAAAATTCAGGCCTCAGCAGGACTGCTAGTGCTGTTTTTAGCTATGCTAACAGACTTTTGTCCAAGGACAAAAGGAAAAGTGCATTGGAGGCTCCCATTGCATTTCAAACATTTTTAGACATTTTAACAATTTTCACTCTTTTGCTCTTTTCCCTGCCTCGTGTGGGGTTTGTAATATGAGACACAGTGATAATGATTTCGGTTTAAGGGAAGGGCAATCATTCCAATTGCCCCTCTCTCTATCTACCCCCTGTAGGGTCTGAGATTGGGAAGGGTCTTGTATCTCCACACGCCATCGATCAGCCGCAAAGAAGGTCAACCAGCCCTGCTACCTTTTCAGCAGTGGCCGTTACTGATTAACAAGTGACAAATAGGCCTCGCGCTTGGGGTCGCTCTGAATCAAGCTGGAAATTTCCAAAGCAAACACGTGAACTAATGACACCTTTCTAGAGGGAGCGAGATATATAGTGTCTGCAATTTATGATAAAACAAATACACTCGGCTGCCTTACGCAAATAGAGCCGCCGTGCAATGTTCTGTAGGGTTTCATTATTGGGGCCGTTCGTCATCTCGGAGAAAGTTTGATTCCCTCATCAATTTGTTTTGTATCAATGCCAGTTGTTTTTTTTTCCTTCCAGTTATACAAGATATAAAAAGAAGAGAAACCACGTGGTTCCTGGAACATACTTGAGGCCTGCATGAATTCCTGCAGCTGCTGGGATCATTTGGGTTTTAAATAAATAAAAAGAAAATGGAATAAAAAAGGGAAAGTCAACTTTCTCACTTGCCAGGCCTGTTTCTTGTCATACATGTCTGTGTTTATTTATTTATTTTTATGTCTTTTTTGTCAGTCTTCAGGTCATTGCTGTGAAGCCATCTTGACTTTTAACACATTTAAACACTCACACTGTAATTTATGTTATAAGTATCTAAGTTTTTATTATTCTTTTGTTTTTGTTTTTGTTTGTTTTTTCTTACTATTTATTTTTATCTTATTCTCAGTGTATTGATTATTTATATATGTCCATAAATATTTTTTATTGCATTTGCTTCAGACTTTCTTGCATTTTTCCCCAACAGAAAAATTTATGAAGTATGAATTCCTCCAAAAAAAAAAAAACTAAATCGAGGTAGGTGGTTCCAGTCCCAGGGTGCCAATAATTACGAGGGCTGACTGTAACATGGGTCGCTGTATCGCAACGTAATGTAACCCAGACAGTGTTGTAAGCCCAGCAGTAGCATTACATTGGAAGAATAGTCTCATTTTCCAAGAGTCTATGTTGATTTCAAATCAGTTTTTTGTTTCTTGATAATTGGCGAGGACAGATTTTACCCATTACAGGACCAAATGTTTTCCCTGTTAGCATTCTGTGCCAGTTTCCAAATGTCAAAGCATGAAGATAATTCATAATTCAACTGCAAGCTCAAAAAAAAAAATCCATTACTGAATATAGAATCTCATTACATTGTATTACAACTGACTTTCCTTTGACCCTGAACGTTAGCGGTTATGGCAGCTCCTACTGAACTGGCAAACACAGTTGTGTGTGTGTGTGTGAGAGAGAGAAAGCCCTAAACACATTCTCTAGAGGCTGAGAATATGATGTCAGAGTGAACCCAGAGTTTTATGGCATTCATCAGTCAAAGCAGCAGTGGTCAGTGCCAGTATTTGGAGTTATGACCTCATGATCCGGTGAGCTTGGCCCCCACCAAACCGCTCCAGAACCCCGACCCAATCAACCTGTTGCCATGCAACTCCAACAAAAATATTGCCTCAGTGTCTGCTTTATAAATACTTTTAATTAGTTGTCATTTGAGAAGAAATTATGGTCATGAGTCAAAACGAGTCGAAGTCTGCTTGCGTGGGCTGCGGTGGCAGTGTGTTAACATGATGTCAGAAACGCACAGCGCTCGCTCGTGTTTCTGAGAGACCCGCACA
The DNA here is from genome assembly GCA_037974445.1 of Brycinus macrolepidotus. NCBI lineage: Eukaryota > Metazoa > Chordata > Actinopteri > Characiformes > Alestidae > Brycinus > Brycinus macrolepidotus. The sequence continues at coordinate 21,312,983 of JBBPCZ010000156.1, read as the reverse complement.
GTGCTGGTAGCTTCCAGCAACTAAAGCTGAATCTCACCTCCTGAGGTGACATTTCAAAGCTTCATTCATGTTTAAAATGGGTATTTTTGTGCATGTTTCTTAGTGGTTTTGCCCGTCCTGTAGTCCTGTAGACATGCCTCACTCATGTGGCAATATGTACCTATTTCAGTTCTTATACATAATCATCCCCAATGTAGTGATTCATGACATTTGCCTTTTTCGAATCAGGGACGAGGTAGAAAAAGGAGCTGTGTCCTAAACCACACACTCAACTTTACATACTACATTAATGAATGCATTCTAATCCTTGTGTACTATTTTTGTGCACTATATAGTGTGATATTTCCACAGCTCACAAGACACATAACGGACATAACTATGGCAGACCTGCAGCCAAACCACCATGTTGAGTTTTAAAGTTAGCATTGAGTTTAGGTTTCCTGGCCATCTTTTCATGAAATATGAGGTACTGTGTGGTTGCACACTGGCAATTTGGCCCTGATGGCCAGTTAAGAGAGATTAGTATCCAGTTTAGCCCAGCATCAAACTCAAAACAAACTAGTATCATTGTCAATCTGTTACTCAGAGAATGACTACAATTAGCCTGTTTGCTATTCTAAAGGTGTAAGAAATTATGGATACTCGTTGTAGAGCAAGGCTGGCTGTGATCAAACCAATTATTTTTGAGGTACAGTTATGACAATGGGCATTTGTAATTAAGACTGAGATTGGACTAAAATGTTGGTCAATTAAAGCGATAATGAAAAGAAAGGGAGATATATCTTCTTGTTAAAAGAACAAACACCAGCCCTTGCATCACCACCAGACCCCAGAGCAGCTCCCTACTTCAGGCTCAGCAGAGTCAGTGTGGTCAGGATACAGGACTCTAACTGCAGGCCTACATCATCACACACTCAAATCATGTTGAGGTGTTCAGTAATCTCTAATAGACTTGCTTATGTTGTTTTGGACACTGGATAACACACTGTTTTCTATGAACTTGGACTAAAGTGTGTTAGCACAGCTAAACACAGTAGCAGCCACTTTGAAGCCTGAATTTTGTCTGTGGTTTTGGGCATTTTGTCCAGTTTTGCCAGTTTTGCTACTAAATTCCCACCTGCTAGCTAGGTCTCCCCAGTCAGATGATGCTAGAAAGGACAAGTGGTGATGGGATAAGAGCTGGGGTTGTGTTGGATGTAAAAGGAAGCAAATGTAGTGTGAACTCTGTACAGTTCAATACACCCACCCGCTCAGCCAGCCAGGCCGTCTGTCAGTCAGTCAGTAGCTTTCCGATGGCCCAGTCTGCTCGGCCTCAGCTTTCATAGCTGTCACTTTTTACGAGCAGTAATTTGTTTAGGAGAGACGAGGGAGGAGAAAGCTGCCTCATAACACCTTTCAGACATATACTGCCGCAGGGCCTGACTAGCATGGTTACATACAGGATGGGAGGGAGATAAAGAGCGAGTGAGAGAGACAGAAATAAATGAGGTGAAATGAGAGAGAAAGATAGTGTGCGACTGAGAAGACATCAGCGTTTTTTATGCTTAAAGAAACAGCCTGTTACATACTGTTATCAACAAAAATGGACAAAAGCACATTAGCGATTGTTTTGAAGGCTGAATTTTGTGTGTACTTTATGTTTATAGATAACAGTCATGCAGTGCCAGAAACCAGAAAAGCATGTCTATTAGAGGTTACTGGACAGCCTAGTTAGCACAAGGCTAATTGCTTTTCAGCTGGACAGTTAGCATTCAGCCTCCATTCAGGCTTAGTAGCATCATGATGTGGGGGGCAGTCTGGCAAGTGGGTGGGATTGTCAGTGATTTAATTCAGTTCAATTCAATTTTATTTATATAGTGCTTTTTACAACCAATGTTGTCACAATAAACAAAAGGCATAACTGGGGGCATTGGGGCAGAGCATAAGCTTCTATTGTTTGTTAGCAACATCAGCATTGTACTTCTAGTGCAAGCTAAAGAAACAGACTTCATGCATGTCTTGGCTGATCGACTACTTGCATAAATATGGAAAATATGGCCCAGATTTGCTGTTCATTTAAGGGTTTTGCCTAAAAAGAATGGAAATCATGCTTAATCTTTGTTGTTTTTCTTTCCAGCATCCTTGCTTAGTGCCTGGACAGCATAAGAGAAGATGTGATGTCATCAGTGTGCTCCTGTCTCCTCTCAGGCTGGCGGAGGCTGGTGACCGGGGGGTCATCCTGTATGGGGTGGAGTGCACACATGGAGCTCTGCTTTGTATTAATTTTGAAAAACTACAAATGTTTTGTGAACATTGTGGCTGCTTGAGAGCATGCTTGTGATCATGGTGAAGGTGTAAGATCTTCATGAAATTCTCAGAAAAATGATTAAAAAACACTCGAATGGGAAAAAACTTAGCATAATCATTGCAAAGACCTTAAACATCTCTACAACTGGTTCAATATGGAATATGGAAGTTTAAATTTTATGGAACCACAACTAACTGTTCCCAGACAGGTGCAAACTCTGGTCAGAGCAAAAGAAAAAAAATCAAAAACTCCTTGGGATTGCTTCAGCTCATCATTTTGGAGAAAGATTAATTCCAAAAACTCCACTCCCACAGTAAAGTAGGAAGGTGGGAGCATCATGATATGGGGCTGATTCTCTACTGGGAGAAATAAAACAATGTAACATTTCAACATAACAACCCCAAACATACAGCACAAAGCTCAAAATAACTCAAGACTAGTTTCTAAAAAATGCTTCAGAAGTTACCAACCATAAGTACAAAGTTACAAGACATTGTAAGGGTAAATGTGAAGTGAATATCAACTCTGGATGTGTATAAAATGACAAAAACTAAAGTGTCTGAATCCTTGGTACTTGTGAATTAAACCTTTGCATTTGTTTCCTTTAACAGTTTAGGATCAAATGCTGCTTGGAAAAATAACGGCAAGGTGGTCCCAAACTTTTGATGCACCACCTTTTCCAGATCTGTCAATAGCTAAAGACAACAGGAGGGAAAAAGGACTAAGGCTTATTTGGTTACCCTGCTTTTATGATGTCTCCTACCAAAATTCCTTTGCATCCTTCACAAGCAGCTCTTTCTCCAAACACGTAAATCAGTCTTATTGTTTCATGGTAAGTTATTGCATCGGCGGCCATAAGTTCACTGCTTACTGTTATTCAGTCCCCCCACTCCCATTCTCTCTGATGGGTTTTACCTCATTCTGATGTCATCATCTAGCGTGGTACCTGTGGGGCTATTATTATGTCCAAACCGGGGTCGGTCAGGTCTTGGACTTAAAGAAGCTGAGGGCAGCTCAGGCTTGGTGCTTGGCCCCGCTTTGAGTTATTGCTAAATGGAGCAGCTGGCAATGTATCACGGCACTTTGAAAGCCGCTTCTGACATACTAATGCCATTGTTGGAGCAGGAATGACGCGCCGTGTTATCTCTGGCAGAACGGCGCAGAATGGAGGGGCCACACTTGGCATGACTTTTCTAATACATTTCACTGAAGGCCCTTCGGGGCCCGGCGTTTCCCAAGCCTTCTTCTTTAAGGGCTGTGCGGTGAGGTATATGGCGCATGCTCTTGCTCATGGAATGGGTGGCTGGCAGCAGAGACGGAGTTGAGTTACGACGATGATAATTACTGTGATAAGTTTGCCTTTTCTTTGCACCATTTAGGCGTGTGAACGGTTCCAAACCGTTCAATAAATTGCCGGAAGATGAAAAGTTAATTAGAACTCCAACCTCACTTTTGTTTAAAGATTGTGTTTTTTTCGAAATGCCCCGGTCTCTGATGGCCTTCCATGATGGCAGCATTTACTGAAAGAGTTACCAGTCACACGTGTCACCGTCCAACCTCCGTCCGTCAATAGCGAGATAGTGTGTTGCTATTCGTTTTCCCTTCCAGCTGAATTACAGCTAATCACAGAGTGTTCACAGAAGAGATGGATGTTCTCCACACCAAAGGACACAGCTGTCTGATACAAATTTACGCTTATAGCCAAAATGGCAAGATATTACTTTAGGAAAACACAGCTCCTAACAGATAGCACTCCAGAGGGTTGTTAGCTCAGAGCAGGCTGTGCTTTTTAATTAATGCAGACTGTACATAGCAGCAGTGTGTATGGGGGGACAGGAAATAAAAAGAGAACGAGAAGGAACTTAAGGCCTTATGTATAGTGTTATACAAATGGATTACACCGCATCAGGCCAAGAAATAATTTAGTGGTAATTAGTATACATAGCTGTATGAAGTATGTCTCCATTTGTTGGAACATGCAATATGTTCAATAGCAACTACAGATTTACCAAATCAGAAATCATTCAGGGGGCAAATTTAGCTTTAACTGATATTACATGAATCTTGATTTTACGTGAATCTGTCTACAGCCATGTGGATTTGGCACCCTAGGTCAAATGATATGTTTTATGTATGTGAAAATAAGTATGCATCCTCTAAACAGAACACTCTTCCCCACAATGAACTTTTATTTGCTGAATTTCACATTTTGGGGCCATAAAGTGGCCCATTTTATGTTTTATGTTTTTTTATTCCGGCAAATAAATAGAAAATATGCATTAAATTTGCAAAAAAATATTTAGGTTTGCTCCCTAAACTGAGGCGAGTGTGTGGTGATTTAGGCACTTTCCATTGCTTGTAAGCCACATTGCCCTCGTAGCTGCAGTGCAAAACTAAAGTAGAAAAGTTCAGACGCCAGGCGTGTCTTGGTTAATTGACTGCATTTGGGATAAGGGGGAAGCTGTGTAAATTTGATGTTTCGCTGAACTGTTCCTTTAAATGTGCCTCAGAAACACATTACAGTGCTCTTAGGGAATGAGTGAAGTGAACTAAGCACTACACTTTGATGTGCAGGGTAGCAGGCTGTGCCGGTTGATGGATAAGGCGTATCGGGACGGCTCTGGGCCCCAGCGGAGTTCTCCCAGTGCTCTGCGCAGTGTCTGCTCGCTGCAGACCCTACTGCTCACTAATTGAGCTCTAATTAGGGCTGGGGAAAAGCAGGCCTGGAGAGGCAGCGCGGCCAGAGCATGGCTGAGAGGGGCAGGGAGATGGTAAATGTAGCGCTGCTTCTGAGCTGAACAGGAGGGGTGCATGGGGAGAGAAGGATTCCATTAAGACTGTTAAGAGAATCTAGGTGCTACTTCATAAAGAAGAACAGCATCACTGGCAAAGCATGATATTCACTACAGGCCAGAAGTATGGAAACACGCAGCGAAGGTTAAAAAATATTTACAATTCAGTTCATTTTCCGATGACAATTGAAGTTATCTGTTGCTACTAAGAGCATTTTATTACTGTTTCAGGGTTGTGCTATTACTATATAAAAACTTCTCTTCAGTGTTCAGGACAGGTTTATGAGCCTATGTGTTTACATATGTAAAGAAAAATATGGACTTATCAACAGATTTTGTTACTTAGCATTCTCAAATAATGACTATACTGAGTTAGGCCTTTAGTCTGGGCCATTAATATCAAAACACGGTCAGCCAATGAGGAAAAAGTATGCCTTCTTAGTAATGCTCTGGCCTAAAAATGGACTTTGAAGCCTGCAAAAGACATTCCATGTTACATGTGAAGCTTGTAACAGACATTCAAACATATATTTGAGCTTGTATGTTGTATTTCTAGAGTGACTCCTTCAGTAAAGTGTTCCGGCATAGATCTGCTGCTGTTTACCACCTGACACAAACAAACTGGCGAGACTGCTGCTCATGTTTATAGTCAGCGATGTATCTAGAATTTCCAGAAGCCCTAGAGTGATGTTCTCCCCTCATGAAACTGTACTGACTACAGTGCCACCATGTATACATATATTGTATATATGTCCTTCCATATACAGCTTAGCAAGACCAGCGAATCCCGCTGGACACAATGTCCAGATAAAAATAATTATTCAAAGTGAATCTGAAGTGAAAATGCAGAACCGAAGTTAAAAACTGAGCATGATGGTTTAGACATAAGTGCTCAAATGTAGCAGCATACACTTTATTGGTCATTTAGGTGTGCAATCATGTTTAAAGTAATTTGAAGGTTGATAAAAGCGTTTGCAGGTTGTCCATTGTGAGAAAACACAATGTATTTGATTTACTGAGGCTGCAGCGAATCATGCAGACTGCACATAACGCAGTCTAATGACTGTGATTTCAACCTGGAGAAGGTTAAAGCTCCTATGCATCTCGAAGTGCTGGAAAACATTAGATACATTTGACTTTAGGTAGGCAGCAACTATGAATATACAGATAAAATAAAGTATAACAGTAATGCCTTAGGTCAACAGTTACGTTTTTATTAACAGAGAGTTTTTATTTGAAGCTGTTTGAGAATATGAAAGGGTTAACATTTGGACTAGCTTGCATAAACACAGATGAACAGAAGAGATGGAGTTTTAATCAGTTAATAAATAGATTTTTTGCACAGCAATAAATGATTAAAATAAATTAACTCACTAATTGAACCGTTCAAATCGTTTCTCTTCAGTAAAAGCTTATTATTACAGCATTATTGAAGTCAGCAGAACCTATTTCCTCCTTTGAAGCTGAAATAAGATAATCATAATTACTGTGACACAAGGCAGTGGCCATGAACTTGTTTGCACAGCATTTTAATTAGAATTAAATTTATAACTATGGTTATTGTGCGGGGTTAACATGCATCAAGACTTCCCCACCCTAAATGGGCTTTTGTTTTTAGTTCTGGATTAACGAATGTGCATGTGCTGCTTTGTTCTTTGTTTGGAGAGCACTGCGGACCACCTGAGTCACTGAGAAAGCACTTTGAGTTTCTTTGAAATTCTCTTTATGATAAGCTGTATGTGAGCCTTGCCCTGTACGAGCATTACAATCAAACCAGCTTCAGACTGATGAACTCAAATGTGTATTAGATGAATATTAGACTGATGTGGGCTGACCCAAGCTTGTGGTCTTTGGGGTAATTAAGAAAAAAGCCATTCCCTTTTTTCTGCTCTGCCTTTGTTCCCTGTTCTCTGACTCTGGGCCCGAGGTAAAGAGCCAGTTTGCGGCAGTTTGTGGAGTTTAAGGCATTTCGTCCATGTGTTACTGTGTGACTATGACTTAATAATCAAATTTCTATGCCTTACTTTAATACGTCATGGCCATAACTTATCATGATGTCGTTCCCACACCTCACTAAGGGATTTAATCATCTTGTTCCTTTGCTTGACTAAGCTGTGACTGTGACTATGATTGATCTTTTTCCGCAGAACTTATTGCATCGTGACTATGACTTAATTCTTACTTAGTGTTCCTTGCACTAAGTCGTGACTGTGACATAATTATCTCATTCTCATACCTTCTTAAACTAAAGTAAGTAGTGACTATGAGCAAACCTTACTGAACTGTGACTGTATCTCGTTCTTATGTTCATTCTAAATTGGGACTATGACACAATTATCTCATTCTCACATCTCACAAAATGCCTTACTAAGTTGCGTTTATAACTGATTTTTCTCATTCACACACCTTACTAAGTCATGGCTAAGATTGAATTATATTGTAACTGTACAGTATCTTGTGTTATTGTTGGACAAGCTCTGGGGCAGCTGGTGGCCTGGTGGTTAGGGAGTTGCCCCTGTGATCAGAAGGTCATGGGTTCAAATCCCAGGGCTGCCAGTGACACCACTGAGGTACCATTCACTTACTTACTAGTTTAACCCCCCTGTAGAATGTTTTGTTGTAAGAGCTTCATTTACACTGCTATCTTTTATCTGTTTTGTCTCAAGCTTGTATTGACAACATGTATTTTGTAGCACCTAGTAAACCCTGAGTCTCGGGAGTGAATAAGTTGGGGGAGCTGTGCACATCTCGCGGTCGCTTGTGCAGCCTTAGCGCGTCAAATGTTAATTTCTGACGCATACTGCGGTCACATCAACACATTCTGAGACATGCCCTTTGTACGTACATCTGGTCCTCTGTGTTGGTCAGTGGCGCACTTTCTGTTCTCTTTTGAGTATCGGAAAAAACTCCCATGGCCGGATACGGATTAAAGGCATATTTCTCAACAAATTGCTTTTCGGTCGGGGGGTCACTAAAGGAAGTGATCACTACAGAAGACAATTATGTGGGTCTTAATCTGTTAATAGCATAAGTAGCTAATATCCTGTCAGTGATCAGGGCAGTAGTCGCTACCACCTGTAGCTCCATGTAGACGCTGCTAATGGCTTCCTTTCTGCGAATCCTGACTTGAGGATTTCATTTTGAAGCTAAAACTTACTTTTGAAGGTAAATGTTGAATAGTAAGCTCTGAAGGAAGATGAAAGTAGGTGGTGAGGAAACTACATGGAATTGTGTGAGCTGCATATGTGCATATGGGGAAAAATACCATGTATTTATTAAACAATTATGCATTTTTTTAATAAAGTAAATTCTAAAATATTATGACTTTTTGCTTTTCACATATGTCCTTTTCATGGCTTTTTCCTCTGTATGGGGGGGCCTAAGCAGGTGTAGTGTATTTGTCCACGATGGGACACGTGGAAGTGTTTAGCTGTGTATTTTTAGAGGGCTGGAATTGGCTGTAAGTGTGTGTGTGTGTGTGTGTGGGATAAAGGACAGGAAACAGTCCAGCATTTGCAGGAAGTGGCTAAGCTGGAGTGCTCTGTAAAAATGTGCAAAAATGGTGAATGTCAAACACCTCCTGGACACCCACTAGCGTTTCCTCCACACACAAACCGACGCTTGTGGCATGTCCTACATTTTCATATGTTAAATTATTGCCTCCCTCTCAGCAAGTCCATCCACGTTCTCTTTTGATATGATCAGCATTTATCTAACCCCCTTAAAAACATACAGGCAGATTGTTCTGTGTCTACAGCAATATTAGTTTGTTCTGACATATGAACCCTCACAATAATCGCCAGCAATAAAAAATTCATATTGTCATTTTGGTATGACATTATTTAACGCTTGTAGTTTCATTGAAAAAAGTGGAGAAACTGTGTGGAAATTGTGGATCCAGACCATTTATTAACCAGAAAATTTAATGTCATCTTGTTGCCATCTTGTTTTGCGAAAAGAAAAAACATTTTTATGAAACTAATTAGAAGTGCAGACCCCAAACTGTCAAAACAGAAATCAACTTTGTATATTCACTTAAAGTGTATTAGTTCTATCAAACAATGATGAAGAAAAGCATATTAAAAAGGCCTTTTTAAAACAAAACAAAAGTAAGCAGTTGCTTGCCAGAATGCATATTTGATGTTAGATTTAATCAGTTACACCACAGATGTATCCACATCATATTGTGAATGTAAGTTATTTGTTGAACTGGTACACTAGGCAGTTTTTTCTCCAAAATGAGCCAGAAGTCCTGGGTTCAGTTGAAATGTTTTATTTAAAAATAAGTGTAAAAGTAAGCTGAGACTCAAACCTACTGATACAGACTCAAAAGTATTGACTTGCAGCGGCACAGCATAGCATTTCTTAATCTTTATAGTGCTACTGACCTGTGCAACACTGATATCTCAGAACGAGCCCTCCATCCAATCAGTGTTTTTACAGACTTTGTGCCATGAAGATCTTGACCTATCACAGTTCCAGAAGAACCGTTTTTAAAGGCAGTACACTCTTAGCAAAATGTGTTCGCTACAGAACTTAAAAAAGGTTCTTAAAATCAAGACAATGGTGGAACTAAAGAATACAAGAGGTTCTCACTACCTTTTAACCAGGCAAAGAACCATTTAAACCATTTAATTTCTTTGCATTGTTACGGTTCTCTATATAAGCATAGTTTTTAAAGTGTCCTTGTTTTATGTATATGTGAAATGACAGGGAATGCTACAAAAAGCATTTGGGTTCTGTAAATCCATGGTCCAGTCCAGATGCATCTTTCATGTCTTAGGAAGCGTCAACATGGCCAGTGAAAACCAGAGCCGAACAATTTCTTCTTTATTATAAATGGCACTGGAGATGAGTCTAAGGTCACTGACCAGAAAGATTGTTATTGCTGCTCCCGAATCTGCCGGTTTTTCATTCTGTGACCGAGTACTCAACACAAACATGCTTCTTCCCTCGGACTGGAACCTGTCCGCCATGTTGTTTGGAGTGAAAACATGTGTGAGCGATGGGCCTCTAAGTCCGGCTGGAGCTACTGCAGGGTCAGAGTGTCAGAGCCACTGGATCTGAAGCGGCCGCGGGCTTCCCAGAAGGGCTGGTGTGCTAACAGTTTATTCATATTGCAGCTCAGTACGGTTACAGATATATACATATATACATATATACATATACAGCTCTGGAAAAAAAAGAGACCACTGCAATTTATTTTTAAATCAGCATCTCTATGAGTATGACAACCATTCCAGGCCAGTGTCTGTTAAATTCCTACACAAGCACCTCATTCTGCTTTATGAGGTACTGATTAGTGATCACCTGAATCAAATCTTATCTAATGAGGAAAAGTATAAAATACACTGCTGTAATCAACACTCTCCTCTCGCAATGTGACCAGTTGGATGGTAAACACTACTAGAAGTCCGTCAAAGGTAATTATTGCCATTTAGTTTAAGAGTGAACAAGAGATTTGTTTTCTTTGAATTATTCAAGCTCTGCATCATTTCTCTTATTTTGATGGATTGTCATTTCCTTTAAAGTTATGCTTTAAAGAACAATATTTTTATTTGGAAATTAGGAGAAATATTGTCAGCAGTTTTTAAAAACTAAGGCAAAGCTGTTCAGTTAAATACTTGCACCTATAAAAGATAAAACCTGAGAAACTGAACATTTTTGCAGTGGTCTCTTATTTTTTCCAGAGCTGTATACACACTGGTCACCATATCAAACGTCCATACATAAATGTATCTACATGTCTGGTTGGTTGCATTCAAACTGCAACAGACTGCTGGACCATTTGATTGGAACTGAATGGGACTCACCAATGATAAACACCTGTCCAGACCATCCACAGGAAGAGATGATGGTTCAGAAATGCTGCTCTCTTGGTTATCATGGTTAAAAATAGGCCTTTTGCTGTATTGCTGCAATGCGTATCCCCTATTGCTAACAACAAGGAGCCTGATGCAGGGCTACTTGTCACAAAGTGCTACTTGATTGCAGTGTATTTTTACCTTCTTGGCACCGGCTTTAAAAAGACCAGTGCATGGGTGAATGGAAGAGTATGTATATGTAGAAGGTATAGGAGTGCACAGTGCAAGAAAGGGGAACATATGTTAGCCATTAATTTCTGCATTACCATTTTTCAGTCTGTCATGCTGTGCTGTTACATGTGTTGGGGAGAGCTGTACAGTGTAAAAGGTAATGTAGGCTGAGTTAAACTAAGCAGCCCAGAGGAAACCAGAGACGCATTTCACAGAAGGGCGGGGAGGGGGTGGGGGTTAATAGAACCAAGCAGATCCCTAGAACTCTAGGTGCTACTTGCATTCTTTTTAAGATATTTTTGTTATTGTACAATGTCAGACAAAAAGGTTCCCTTCAGGTACATTTTTGTTCACCAAGGTAGAAATGTGGTTTCAGAGGTACAGCAATGATCATCATGTACCTTAAATAGGTCTGAAAGGTACACTACATTCACTTTCCCAGGAGAAGATACAGCATGTTGCCATAATCTAATGTTTTAAAATGGAACAATAAAATAAAACGCCTGGAGTGAAGCTGTGTATGGAGTCCTTAAAGAAATATACCTTATATACCTTAAAATGTATATTGTTGCATTGAATTAGAGTCCCAAACTAAAGGTACCCTTGAAGTGAACAACCCAAGAGGCAATTTAGATTTTTTTTTTGTTTTGTGAATGTACTTTGACCTTTAAGGCTATAGTTACTTTCCAAAAGCTGACAATGGTGGGTCCTGTCCTACGAAGTCTCCTTGTTTGAATTACATAATGAGAAATGAACTGGTCTACCAAGACTGCTTTGTCATGGAAAGGAGTCGGGACGGGATATCCTATGGAGAAAATACCATTGATGTGAACAGTGGCAGGCAAGTAAATGCACTGAAGGCTAAAAACTGTTCAGCTCATTGAAAGCAAGCACATTTCCTACCCTGCTGTCAGTTAATACCCTCTTAATCAGATGCAGAATTAAAAACGCATGCTGTACATTTTGCTGGCCTTTTAAAGCGTGTAGCACAATTTGTGAAGTATTGGCTATCCAATCTGAACTAAGGCTGGCCCAAATGAGGTTGCAGATGTGGTGGACTTTTGGACTTTTTTTGCTCCCAAAACATTAGAGGCTTCAAAGATATTCCAGTGGCATCTTCAGTTTTTTTGTATTTGAAATATCATTCTGATTGCAGCAGCCTCCAATGAAACTCTAACCTAATCCATCTGACTCCTCTGTTCAGAAGCTCCTGACGGTTCAATAACTCAATCAGGTTACATTAGAAGTGTGCAAAGGATTACAAATTGCAGTTATTAACAAAGAAGGATTTTTCCTATAGAACACACTAAAGTGAGTGTATATTGCATGCTATATGTCTCTCATTTGATTTAACCTGAATAGGAAGTAACAGTGTCCTGTTCCAATCTAACCCAGGTCTACTTTGGCAGAGCAACCCTGGCGGCTCACACAGTGTGGCGTTAAGCTCCGTGAGTCTAGTCCCACTTCTGGCTTTCTCATCACTGTGGCGTCACTCCCCTGGATTCTCAGTTCCATGATTATTTTTATGCCTGCAATCATCTGCGGAGTCTTTTCACTGTAGGTGATCCTTCTCGCCTTACCCAACTATATCATGTAAGAAGTGCTTTTTGAAGGTCTCCCTGTCCCAATGATGTTAAATAGATCTTGATTTTCTTGTAGATCTTGATCTATTCCAAGCCAATGGCCTTTCACACATTGGTCAATGCCTGTGGTGTCTGTGGTCTGGACCTGGTTAAGAAAAGTGTAGGGGTGGGCGAACATCGGAGCACTGCAGGTTTATAGACCAACAGATCTGTCTTCTTTATTACGCAGTTGGAGAAAGAGGTAGGGGATACGTACACGGGAGATATACTTTCAAACTCTTTCAAGGTGCACATGAGCGTAGACCTTGGTAATCCAAGCCTTCATTAACTTCTATTCTCTAATCCTCATTCCCACAAGCTTGACGTCAGACGTCCTTTTCACCTCCCAGGCTGGTGGACACATTACCCGTATACTCTTTCCTTCTGTCCTCTTCTTTTCTCCTATGTCCTATTTCTTGTCGTACAGTAGTAGCTACCTCAGAGTGAGCGTCTGCCTCCAGATGTTCTTCAAGTAGTGAGTGAATGTCAGTCCGCCATAGCATTCCCCTCCGTTCTCTCATTCTGGGCCAAGGCTGCTTTCGGCACAGCTCTTTTAGCCTTGGTGAGATTCGCTAATGGAAAATGGACCTTCCCCAGATTTTGATGGTTGATTGCAAGCATATGGGGAATTCATTTTTTTTTTCTTCATCTTATTCTCCACTTTTGGTGGTTGTCCTTTATTGCTTGTTTAGCTGGCTGACATTGCTTTTATTTTCCTGGGCGTTTTTCTTTTTCTTTTTTCTTTTCGTTGCCCAATTTACTCTCAGTGTTAATCATTGCCAAGTCTAACCCTATATAACTCTCCGTATAACAGCTACCAAACTGGAAGGATAAAGGCTCATGTGCTTGTAGTCTCTTCAACCTGCACTTACGTAACTTTGGAGGACAGATAAACGGTTGGAGGAGAAGGGTAACTGCCCAGTTCTGACCTAACATAGGCCTGCAATTTGGTTAGCATCACTCTGTATTGACAGGGAAAGAGAGAATACGCCATCCTTCCCACTCAGAGGAAGCACAGCCAAATGTGCTCTCACTGGGTGGAACTCTCGGTCACGGATGGATGTGGCGTTGCTGGGAATCAAGCTCAAGTCTTCTTTTCTCCACTGGGGACCATCTGTGATTGTTTTCTAATGACTTGGGTAGGGGGTATGTGTGGTTGGGGTGACTTGGAAGCAAACTCCTGCCAATGAGGATTGTGATTGGTCATATTGTTTTTGAGAGTCATCAAAACAATGCCAGACTCTGACTAATGCAGCTATGCCAGAGACAGAGGACTGGGGGTTGTCACATGTATTAGCATGGATGTGTTCAGTTGACTCCAGAGTGTGCAGTATACAGTGTTTAAAAAAACCCAATGCAACTCACACTGTCATGCCACTACCATATCCTATCACTACTGTGCTCAGGGTGGTCCACCATCAAGTAATATGTCAGCAGTGGTGGTCCAATAGTTTTCCACAGATGGATAGAGGAGGGTGTGAATCTATATGGTAGGTATTTTTGATTGGACCTTGGGTAACAGCGAGGACTCATTTTTAACTCATTTTGCTTTCAGTACAATCATGATTGCATTTAACATTTTCAAGTTTTTTATTATTATTATTAAGTTTTGATTTGAAACAAAATGGATGAGAACTTGATAGACTCAATGGAAAATTGTCCAATCAGGACAGGAATTTTTTACATTTTGCAATGTTTTTTTTCCTCAGGTTTTTTAAGATTTATGGCTTTAAGATTTATGGCCCAAATTGAAGGCCTAGCTTTAATAGTCATGGTCCACCACCACAACGTAGGCATCTCTAATAAACTTGAAACCTTCAGTATGTACAAAGGACAGGTCTGAAACACAACCCAGGTTTCACAATGAGCCAAAGCCAAAAGAAACATGGATCTAACGTCAACTTTTCTCATGCTTTGGGCAAGGCAGAGGATGGGGGCCAAAATGATTTGATCTGAACCTTTGCAAGAATTGTATATGGGTGAATGAGCCACAGCCATAGGAAAAGGTTTTATTTACTTGACCCTGGTTGCTCTCTACCACAGCAAAATTACTGGCCCTCCCACCTGCAAGGTGTTCTGGGCTTTCTCTTTTGGACTGGGGGGGGGGGGGGGTGCATTTTTGAATCCTTATGGAACTTAATTTCTTTTCAGCCTAAGCAGACGCATAAAACGTAACGACATGCTCATAAGTCATAACTGTCTGGTCTGCTGTTTACAGTAATGCCGTGTACTCAATTTTCTTTCCAAATCTATTTTCAGCCGCTGGAAACCTGGAAAACTGGTGGCTACCCGCGGATAAACAAAGTTGGATGATGCAACCTTAAAGAATACTCAAAAAAGAAAAAAACAGAATTGTGGTAGTAATTAAAAATGCCAGGATTCATGTATTTTGTTGTTTTACATAAAGACATTAAGTAAAATGCCAGATTTATTAGTACATACTCATAAATGAGTTTGATACTAGTTCTTAAATGGCTTCTTAAATGGTTCTTCGTTTGGATGTGTGGCTCTGAAAAGTTCTTCACACTTATCTACAAATACTTATCTACAAAATTTTATGGAAACAAAACTGATTCTTCTTTGACACTACTCCCTTTTGTGGCACCTTTATTATTAAGGATTCCTCATAATCTTTTGAATGTTTAAGTGGTTCTTTGTACAGTAACAAGCTTCTTCTCCTTTTTTTGAAGAATCTTTTAAAAATGGTTTTATAAAACACCAGAAAAAGTCCAACTATTGTCCTAAGTCAAGGAACCTTTTCTTGATGCTTTCAAACCCCTTCATGCCAAGAGTGCAGATCTTTTTAGCTTCACTAGACCCATATTTCTCTACCTTTGTCTCTGTCTCGGATGGATCTCAATTCCTTTTGTTTCTGCGCCCTCCACAGAGAAGCTTAAGCCTCCATTTGGACTGTATTTGGTCCATGATCTTGAAACATGGCTCCTACTCCTTATCCTTTTTCATTTTTTTTTACCTCTACCTATTTTTCAACCTGCGTCTCCACCCACGGCTGGCTTGTTTTATTCTCTTCTTCCCAACAGTTCCATCATCGGGGAGTAGCCCTGACATCGCTCGTACCTCACAGATGCACTTGCGCTGGCCTGCTGTGGTTACGGCCTGCGACCGAAACACATTCTGATCCAATGAATCGCGCTGCGTTGGCCAGGAGGCCCATTACTAGCAAAGCCCATGGCTCGCTCCCCGGCCCACTCCGTGGGGGGAAAGCGCTGGTCAGACTTTGTTAGCGTAATGGTTATTTCAAGTGGAGCCGTCGTAAAGCTTCAAAAACACAACTTTCTGCGGCCAGAAGTGCTGGTTGAGTTAAACCATGAATATGGGGCTTCGGGGACCCGAGCTGGAGCTGATTCGAACTTACCTTTCAGCGTTCAGAGGCTTCAGCCGGGATAGAGCCATGCAGAACTGGAGTGGGGAGTTCATTACTGCAGCTTCCAGTGCTGTTCCTGTTGAACCTCGCTCGGATGTTCCTTTCCTGAACGTCTTGCCTGTTTGAGTGATGGTTCGAATGGCTGTTAATATTACCGTATCGAATCGACGTATGACATTTTGAAATCATAGCCTGAAATTCAACTGAGGAGTCAGGTGTTATGGATTTGTTTCACGTTATTATAATCAGTAGAATATGGTACTTTGGATGTCCTCAGGATCGAACCTTGTCTGCCAATGTTTAACTTCTCACACAGTCCGCGGTCACAGCGGCCAGCAGTTTTTACCCTGATTAAGTCATTTCATTTACTGGCTTACAACCCAGAGCATCCCAGTATGAGAGCAGATTCCTCATCTGACTCCAAACTGCAGACCTCTTCAACACTTTCCTCCTTTGTCATTAAGCAGTGTCCCAGGATAAGACTAGTGATCCTGGCGGAATTAAGCAAATGGACTTTTAACGAGACTTCACATTCCTGTTTCCTGCCTGCACATTATTTCATTATTTCTCTCAGCTTCTTAATGGATCCTCCTCTCCGTTTTTATTCTTCTGTCTCCTAAGAAACTCTTTAAACTCTGAATTCCTTCATACAGGAGCCGCTTTTTATATCTTAAAGGATCAGATAAATAAGAAATGAATTACAGCCCGTAATACATGCATAAGCAATTCTTGTGTTTTCATAACCAGATAATTTTAGTATTTGCAAAATGACAAGGTGTATTATGAAGTATTAAGATAAAGACACATGGACTCCAAAAGACCTCTGAAGGTGTGCTGTGGTTTCTGTACACAGATGTTTGCAACACATCCTTTAAGTCCTGTAAGTTGAGAGGTGGGCCTCCATGGATTGGGCTAGGTTGTCCAGCACATCCCACAGATGCTCAGTCAGATTGAGATATGGGGAAATTGGAGGCCAAGTCAACACCTTGAACTCTTTTTTGACTCCCCAGGTACCACAGTACACCTCGTGGTAGAAGTCTTGTGGAATCCATGCCTCAATGGGTCAAAACTCTTTTGGCAGCACAAGGGAGACCTGTATTAGACAGGTGGTTATATTATACAATATTAGACAGGTGGTTATATTATACAATATTAGACAGGTGGTTATATTATGCAATATTAGACAGGTGGTTATATTATGCAATATTAGACAGGTGGTTATATTATGCAATATTAGACAGGTGGTTATATTATGCAATATTAGACAGGTGGTTTTAATGTTTTGGCTGGCAAAGGCCTCTCTGCGTTATTATGTTCCATTGCTTGCATACAGTGCTTCATTAAAGTGTTGTAAACGGAGCAAATGGCCATCACTTTAGTTTAAGGGGCCTTATGTCAATAGTCAAGTCAAGTCAAGTTTATTTATAAAGCACATTATCGTGCATAAAAGTTCATTTAATGTGCTCTAAAATAAAATAAAGTAGAATAAGCCCTGTGGTGAGCTGGTGTACCGTCCAGGGTGAGTCCCTGCCTCCCGCCCACTGACCCCGGGACAGGCTCCGGGTACCCGTGACCCTAATGAGGATTAAGTAGTTACAGAAAGAGAGTGAGTGAGAGAGAAAATAGAATAAAATAATGGAAGAAATAAAAGAAATGAAAGAATACATAGAAAATTGATCAAAGAAAATTGAAAGTACAATAAGTTCATATAACATCCCATATCATGTTGTGGTTACTGACATAAGCTGTTAGTAAGTAGTATTGCTTTATTCAATATAGTATTCAGTGCTTATGCATGAATCATGAAGCCTCTTATGTGATCAGCCTTCAAATAATGTTATCCACTGTTCTCTTTACCACAAATGATCAGTCAAGACATGTTTGGTGTCTGAAGTTTGCCTCTTTACTTTTGGACTGGAGGCAAATGTAGATGAATAATGGAATCTTATACCCCACCTACTAGCATCATGCCTAAATGATCTTACACTCTTGCTGGTAGTGGGGAGTTGTTGGTATCTGTTACTTCATAATCATCTATTATCTATACACGGACTAAAGTACAGGAAGAAATCAGCCTTCAGGATTGTGTTCAGCTACTTTTGCATGGTATATATAAGCTTCCACTATTTGTTAGCTACTTTAGCCTCATAGCTTCAGTGTTAAAACTAAAGAAGCGAACTTCAGATGCCAAAATAGGTCTTGGTTGATCGGCTACATCTGTGGTGGGGATGGGGGAGTTGGGGAAAAAAAAATCCCCCTTTTACTGTATCTGTACAGCCTCACATGGGTTCAGTTATAAAGATAATTAAATCCTCATGCCAGTGTCCTGTTACAGAGGATGCTGACCTCTGGCTGCTTGGAGTGTCCAATTTGAGTCCATCCCAGCAACATGGGTATCTGTGTTCTTCTTCACTCTTTCCATCAGTCCTCTCTCTTTTCCGGTACATTTAGAACCGTTCTGCAAGGCATTTTTTGGGGCAGTGGCCCAGGGTTATGTGCCAGGAGAGTAAGGAAGAAGTGTCTGATTTTTACTGCTTCACCACACCACTGACATCAGTAATGGAGCAGCTCAGGGCTTTGAAAGAGACACAGCGTCGCTCTATAGGGGCTCCGAAAACACCATGTGCTAGAGCCAGCCTCCATACACCAACCTGCTAATGTGTTTAACAGTCCCGCATGCGGTCAGGGCTGGGACGTCCAGGATAGTCGCCGCATTTTGACTCTCTACTGTCTCCCTCTGTCTTTCTGTCTGTCTCACGATACATTAGTTCTTTAGCATTCGCCCTCATAATTGAACAGAAGGGGCTCTGATAATAGAATTAAATTGACCATATCATAAAAAAAGCTTTTTTTGAAATGAAAGAGCATAGTGTATGTAAACAAATAAACACGCTGTTTCAAAACAGGTCCTCAGTCCATATATGGAAGCTTGACTGTGTTTTCATAGTTTTTGTGATGTCATGAAAACTATCTCATTAGCATAGATCTAACTCTTCAGCAAGAAAAATGTAGGATTTGGATCCTTTAATAAATTTCTCTTGACAACATGTTCAGTAACTATTAAGATTGGGGATGGGCTGCTCTACTTCATTTTTTTCCCTAAAGGCTGTCACACGGTGAACATGAGCCAACACAAAACTACAAAATATTCACACATTTCTTTTGCATAAAAACTATAGATACTACATATGACATCAATTTCTTTGCAATTCACCACGTTGATCGCAAACAAATGAGCACAATGTCTAAGTCCTTTCAAAAGGGACTGTGGCTGGACTACTTTACATATTGCAAAAATGAAAGAAAAGCCCTACATGATTTTTTTTGCTCCAAAATTATGCCCAATGATTCATTTTTAATTTTCTTCTCTTTTTCACTGAATTTTGTGTTTCACTGTGCATGGCAGTTGTCAAGGTTCTAGCAGCTGAGACACAGCCAATTCGTAATGTTGATCATCACCATGCCAACAACAGGGATCATAAAAGCTGAGTGACTGTTGGCTGCAAAAGATCCCAAAAATCTTTTTTTTCCAACATATAAGAACTTGTGTTAATTTGGTGTGCAAGACATCAGTTTTACACATGTTCAAACTGATTCATTGACATTTAAATTGATTGTTCTCTAGGCCTTTAGTTGCAGGTAACACTGGCATTAACAAAGTCACATTCCTGTTTTATATGATTTCTGAGAAGTGGAAATGAGTGTAGAAACCGTATGGAAGGAGCAAATAATAAACCTTCATTCCAGTCCACATTAGTGTGTGTGTGGAAGTGGAAGAGGAGATATTTTATTATGATCTGAATTTGATAGAAAGTTGTCCTGTTTTTCACTAAGAAAGTGCATCTTCTCTTAAGTGGCCTGATCTGACTAATCAGATTCTTTGAACTTTGTGACCTGTCAGTTGAACAAATGGATCTAATCTCAGTTGGGTCATTTCATGCTAAGACCTTTCTTTAATTGCACCCAATATGTTGTTCTCAATCTCATTAACTCGGTGAAATATACTGACATATCCTTCCCAGCGATGTCTTCTGGCTCGTCCTGGGCCGAGAGACTCCCGCTAGTCCGTCCAACACGGTAGTTTTGCCAGAGAGGAGAAGATTTTTTAATGCTGTTGTCACATTCATTTTTGCGCTGGGACTTTATTAGTGAGCTGATTAACACCAGAGCAATTTAGGGACAGACCTTTTTGGGGGGAGTCAGGGGGGTTGAAACCCCACCCAGAGGCTTCCAAAGCTTTCAGTGTAACCTGATTTATATGACATGCAATGTCAGTTTTAAATGGCTGTCATTAGTTAAAGATGAACATCCTCCTGCTCTTCGAGCTGACCCAACTTGAGGTCAGCCACGTGAATTCTGGCAGAATTTTCACCAGCAGCCCTTTAACCCTCCTGTAGGTAAGCGTTTTCCCCCTGTCCTCCGCAGCTCCACATGCTGGACAGCCAAAGAGGTGGACGGGGAAAAGCTGTAATCTCCTGCTGCAGAAGCTCATCACTTACCTCCACTTCATCCCTCTCTTTTCTCCTTGATTCCCTCGGTCTTTCATCCTTTGTTCTTCCTGCCTTGGCGGTTGGTCACTCTTGCGGGACCACTCTGCACACACTGCTGGAGAGGCGCGCACAGGAGAAGTCACAGGTAATTAACACCTCACCTGGCCAAGTTGTCTGGCCAGCAGCCCACACAAACACACACACACACACACACACACACACACACACACACACACACACACTGTGCACACACGTCACAACACTACTTCTAAGCTGTAATTATATAGAAGGTAAAAAATTGTATTTAACTATTTTACTAACTGTATAGTAACATTGCAGTGTATTTTATGTAATTGTGTAATTGTGGTCAGGGAGTTGCCCCTGTGATCGGAAGGTCGTGGGTTTGAATCCCAAGACTGTCAGTCGCACCACTGAGGTACTCTTGAGCAAGGTACCGTCCCCACACACTGCTCCCCGGGTGCTGCATTGTCAGCTTCCCACTGCTTCACTTGGTGAATGGGTTAAATACAGAGAAAGAATTTTACACTGTTCACACTGTGTGCTATGCTGTGGTGTGTTTTTGGGTGACTATAAGGGACGCCTTACTTTTTCTAACCACAGGCGATGTATTCATTGTTACTGCTGGATCACAGTACAGTTTATGTAATTATACATGTATTAACTTTAGATTTCCTTGTATAATTAACCAAGTGTATTCTAATGTAATTACACAGTAAAAGCTGAAATTAATATGGAAAATAACATATACTGTACTGTAATCCAGTCGTAACATGAACACATCACCAGTGATTACCCTGTTATTGCATGCATTGTAAAGTGTTGCTATAGAGTTAGCAGAAACACTTAATATAAAGTGGGACTTTAAAGCTTAGCCGCTGGAAAGATATGGGGTGAGTACACTTTTGAAAGTACTGGGGCATCACCCCACCCATCCTGATCGAAGTCAGGATGCTTAAATTGAAAAAAAAATCAACACTCTTTCTAAACTACAAGGATCACTTACCTACTGGCTCGAATAGAGTTATACTCAGGAGCCATCAAAAATCTCCTTAACGACGAAACCTTCGTGAGTTCATGTCAGCTGCAGCAATCTGGTAAATGTGTTTTTACTCCAATAAGCAAACTTTTTCACTCTGTATGAAATTTATGAGATGTTAGTAAATAATATATTTAGTTAGCTAAGCTAATAATTAGTGCCCTTTAGAGATGTTAGTTATTCAGTAAGTTGAAGCCTGTGAAGCAAGAGTCACTGTTTATAAATAGGCTTATAGGTTTATAGGGACATTTTATTACCATGACTCTTTCCAGTCACTCAGTCATGATTACAGTACTACTCTTGACTGAGGGGGGGTGGGGGTGGGGGGGAGTGTTTTGTTTTGTTTTGAAATAATACGTTTTGCCCATATACTTTTGGAGCTGCGTTGCCACCCCTGCTGTAGCGTATCTCAATGTAACAAGATCTTACTTGATTTATTCCTTGTAATTTTGGGCCAGTTATTTTGGGTGATTCATCTCGAAATGTTTATTCAAAGGGCAAATGCACTTTCAAACAGTGTTAAAATGAAAGAACAGAAAAAAGTTTGTGATATGCCTGATGAAGTCATGCTCACTCATAAACTCACAGGGACAAGCAAGAGCAGCAGCAGGTTACAACTGGCCAGATATTCTTGCCTTCGTTAGAGACAAGTGGGGTGAGACAACACTGACTAAATATTTCTGGTGTATTCTTCACTAATGTTTGTTATAATACATTGTGTCGGTTGTTGCATTACATTGTGTGTTATTGTTGGAAAAATAATAAACTGGAGTTAGGTTTAAATCTTATCACGATATGTTTTTATATAATTTATTTGCAGTGAGAAATGATAAGTAGAGTTGTATGCAAAAGTTTGAAAACCATCAGTTTAATTGTATCTAATTAAATGTGTTAAATTCAGCCAATAAACAGTAATTGTGTACGTAAAGGTTATGTTATAAATATTATAAATGGCATGCATTTATTTACACTTAAAAAATCAACAAAACATGTCATTTGATCAGAAACATCCAAGCATTTGCATACAAATGTACACAGGACTCAGGACTCAGGACACTACAGAGGAAAGGTCTAACGCAGGTCTATCACATAACATATAGCACCCAATAACTATAGACTCAGTGTTTGTCAGTGCGATTAACTATTTATTCACTATTTATGTCAGTTCAATATTTATTATTACTGTCTATTTACCATCTTAACTGCAGCTACCTCCTTTAACTGGTACCTATCGCACAATGCACAGACGTCACTTGTCACTTTATCACTTATCACACTTATCACACCATGTCACTTTATTACTATATCACTATCACTTTATCCCCTTGTTTGTCTTTCTATCCCTTAAGAATATTTTTTGTTAATATTTTTGTTGATGTGTGTTTGCTTTTTATAAGATGTCCTACGGTGCTGTAAAAAACTAAATGGAACCCGAATTTCCCGAAGGGGACCTCCCTAAGGGATCAATAAAGTATCTATCTATCTATCTGTCTATCTATCTATCTATCTATCTATCTATCTATCTATCTATCTATCTATCTATAATTTTCAACCTGAATAATATTTTAGGTACCTGGAAAAACCGAAAGCTGCTGATTTAAGAAAACAGAACTAATTTCCTACTGCAGAGGAATCTTCCATAAACTCTTGAAAATAGTTAACTCAGGTTAAATGTCCCACTGGTGTTTGCTGTTGTGAGTGAATGGCTATACTACTTCTCTCCCCCACTCGAGCAAGTAAAATGTGCACAGTGTAAGTAGCAAATGGTCACATTTCAAGTCTTTGCTTTTGATGCTACACTTGGCAATTTTTTTTTAAAATTAAAAATACGTCAAGCATGCATTATTAATATTGAAAGCAAGAGCACACAAAGTTTCTTTTTGAGCTTTGGTTCTCTCAGTGGTTCCTTGTGATTCTTAGGATTTTTTCTCGTCCCTGCCTCCCAAGTCAGTGTTCATTAGTGGGCTGCACCACAGTTGCTGGACCACTCAATTGACCTAATGTTGGAGCAGCTGTTTATTTTCAGTGGCTTGTGGATTCATCCTTGGCTATGTTTCGCATTAGTGGTAGTATCATCAGTTTTACCTGGAATCCTTCACCTTCTCTTGAAACTGTAATGACCCTGAAGGTTGTGACCTCTGTGGTCTCTCCCTCTTGCTCTGGTGGACACTAATGTGGTCTTCTAGACCACAGAACTCCAGCTGTTCACATCAAATTCCCTGCTGGGTTGGGTCCAGCACAGTCCGGCACAACCCTTCAGCTCCCTCCATCACTCCCCTGAGTGAATCACCTCCTCATTCCTTTCTCACTTTGTTAAACATGCTCCCATTCTTAAGGAGAAGCCCAAACTCAGGATGTATTCCACATTTACCACCTTGAATTCATCTGTCTCTCCTCTCTTCATCACAATTCTGTTAACTCTTTGAACTCTCTCTCTCTATATATATCAGTTCTTAATCTTAAGTTTGTTATCTTAAGACATCAACTTATTGAAGCAAGTGGAGAAACTGTGTGGAAACTTTCAATCCAGACCACATTAAAGTGTGTGTGAGAACAAGAGGAGATATTTTAATTATGAATTTGATTGAAAGTTATTGAGGATACTGTCTTGTTTTGTGGAAAGAAATAACATCCTTGTCATTTTTTCCAATTTTATTTCTTTGAAACACACTACATTGAGTCAGAAGTGCTGACTCAGATACAGAAATTAAATGTAGGTGGGGTAAAATGATCCACTGAGTAAGCTGACCCACTGTGTCTAGGATATCATACATTCTGGAATCGCTCATCAGACTTGGATTATGAAAAGTATTTAGTACTTTTTGAAAGAAAAACATTTTCTGTTCAGAGTAAACGTTTTATGTCAGGTGGAATACTGCTCCATAATGGAACATTAAATGGTTTATCCTGTATGTTGGCTATTTGGCGATGAACAAAAACATATAATTTAGCTAAAAATTAGCCCTGAATTGCTATAATAGACCATTTATTTATTTATTTTTCCAAAAGCCACAGGCCCAATGTTTTGGTGGACCAGTGGGTCAACTTGATGATCTCCAGGGTATAGACTAATACTGCAGTGGTATTAGTGGTTAGGGCGTTCGCCCTGCGATCAGAAAGTCGTGGGTTTGAATCCCAAGACTGCTAGTGACACCTATGAGGTACCCTTAAGCAAGATACTGTCCCCACACACTGCTCCCCGGGCGCTGTGTTCCTGGCTGCCTGCTGCTTCACCTGGTGAATGGGTTAAATACAGAGAAAGAATTTAACACTGTCCACACTGTGTGCTGTGGTGTGTTCACGTATGACAGAATTTACACTTTACACACTTTACAATACAATAAAGCATATCTGACATTTTTCATTTTTCAATGTAAATATTGTAAACACCCCTCAATAAGCAGTTTGGACAGCCATTGGAGAAAAAGCCCATCATAAGTGGGTAGCGTATAGAGAGGCTTAAAACATTACAACACAGATTAAGGACAGTGTTCCAACAGTGTGAAACCTGACTTCAGTTTCTGCTGAGTTTTGATGGTACTGGGTGAGACAAAAATTTCAGATATTTCTTTGGAGGAATGGTAAAATTTAATCTCTGAGTTTTAGCACGACAATTTTTGGAACACCAGTTGGCCTTGTCACTTAAAGCCCAAATTAGACACTTCTAAACGGTTTATTCTCTACGCTCTGTGCTTTATTCATTATGATCTGCGTTAATACATGATTACTACCAGGTCTCTAATGTGGAAAACACTAATAATTGCATTGTTAATTGTAGTAAAACAAAAAATGTATCAAAAGATTAAATTATTAAGCATGAATTTATCATCTAAATTCACCTCTTATCAGTCTATATAATATTATACACTTAAGATCATTCCATAGCTTTATAGTGGCCATAAGCATGGAAGCTGGGAATATTTTTAGCTTAGTTTTCAGTTATTACAGTGTTATTACAGATTTATTTAACATTCACTTAACTCCTTATACCAAACTACAGAAACAGATTAAAGTAACTTTTAGGTAACGTTTTTCACAAAGAATTTAAATACTGAAATTCAGCAGAAATATGATTAGTACTTATATGTAGAGTAGGCTAAGTGCTTAATTATTTTTTTTATAATTCATATTTATAAACATTATAAACATTTTAGAATAAACGTATTAAACTTTATCTGCTTGACGTTTTTATAGCCACTATAAGTATGAACTATTTTAAGAGATAAAAGTCTGTCATTTACTCAACATCACCTTAACATCCCCTTAATTTGCCCAACATCCCTTTTGAGATGTCATATTTTTGGGCCTCAGTATTGAACTTTAAATATACTGGACCTAAATAGACACACCATTGTAAACCCTCTATTAGCAGAAAAAAACCCCAGCACTGTGAATGAATGTGATTTTCAGTGGTTTTGGTGTTGAAAAGCACACGGCTCTGAAACACGAATAATGGTTTGGCCTTTGGCCCTTCACAAACACGGCCTCCCCTCGACTCCGGTCTGCAGTGGCTGAGTTGGACGTATGCAGTCAAAATGTAGAATGATGAATGGAAACCCTAAAAAGACAATCCAAAGCTTCCACGGCCACTCTGTGGACCCCTCTGTAATCCTGTAAAGCCTTTCTGATGTGCGTCACCATCCAACAGTAACAATGACCTCAAAGGTGGATGTTTGTGTTGGTGGTTTGTCTGTGTTTTAAATGATTCCCCCATACGGTAATGGAAATCTCGGGCAAACCCAAAAGCAAGCGCACACATAAATCTGAGTGTAAATCAGAGGGAGGTCACAGTGAAAAATATAAAAATGCTGCTTTACAGAAGCTGTTTTCTACAGCGTGATGGAGTTAGGTGTGTATGACAAAGACTTCCATCTCCAGGGGAGATCTGAGTAACCAATAAAACCAACCAACAGTTTTTGCCAGCAATAACACTGGCATGTAATTTTATAGTTTTTCTCATAGCTCATTTAAAAGAGTAGACAAAAGGTGTGGACTGTATTTTTTTTTTTTCATTTTTGCTCAATTTTCCCCATAAGTTAGTCGAGGCCAGTTCACTCGGCTAGGTCCCTCTCCTGCAACAGTACCAAGTGGAGCTGAAGGCTAGTAAAGTAAAGTAAGTGCAGTAAATTGGCCCTATAGTCACATGTGAACACACCACAGCACACAGTGTGAACAATGTGAAATTCTCCTCTGTATTTAACCCATTCACCAAGTGAAGCAGCGAGCAGCCAGCAACACAGCGGCTGGGGAGCAGTGTGTGGGAAGGGTACCTCAGTGGTGCCACTAGCAGTCCTGGGATTCAAACCTGCAACCTTCTGATCACAGGGGCAACTCCCTAACCACCAGGCCACCGCCTCATGCACACATCGTTTCAAAGTACTGCAAATGCAACATCGTGATCATAAAGCTGAACATGCTTGGAGGAGAACACAAAGATTGTGTTCAAACAGGCAGCACAATCAGCACATCGGATTTTGCAGTCTGAATGACCACTTGAAATCTGACTTTTTCCAGTTCAACTCAATCCAAGTCAAGGTGGCATAGAGCTTTTTTTTTTTTTGCCAAGATTACAGCTGCGTATACTGTATATATGTATATAGGTTATAATAATATGACCATTATGTTATAATGACGTCATAATGATAATGAGGGATATGATGACTCCTTTTACTGTAGTGCTTGTCACCAGTCTTCCCTCAGTGCCTGCAGTCCTGAGCCCTCCGCATGCCTGTACGTCCCTCCAGTTCATTCATTACACAGCCGATAAAGCTGACCGTCTGCGATTTCGCTTTGGAGGGATGCTCTGGCCAAGTCAGTCAACTGTGCAATTTCATAAAGCTATTCTTGCTTTTAAAAGCCTCTCATCATTATGGTAATAGATGTGGGCCTTGCTACTGATGTATTTTACGTCATGTAGTAAATAGCATTGTCATTGCCATGTCAGCTTGCCATGGCAAACAGCGCCCGGCCAAGCGGCGTAATATTTTACGATATCTTTAATTATTGCACATCTGTTTTGCATTGTAATAAATGTGGCAATTACTGCTTACTTTGGAGCGTTATTGCAACACTCCGAACTTTTGCGGCCGTCCCTCAGAGAGCAGGCCGTTCCAGGGTTTATGGATACAAAAGAGGGCTCGTGTTGCGCATCCTTCGCAGCGTGATGCTTCTCCACACCGATGCACTTCCGCCCCTGGCAGCTGCTATAATCAGCAGCGCATGCAGCGGCCCTGCTTTTAACGAGGCAGACCTGTCCAGTTAATGACCTCATAGCACTTTAAGGAGCGCGAGAACGGGAGGGAGAGAGAGAGGGAGAGATCCGCAGGGAGCTCGCAGGTGCGTTGGGACTGCTCCAGGATCATCGTGGGCACATTTCTATAATGCTGCTTCACAGCTGAACAGCATCCAGCTGCACTATAAAAAATAAATAAATATAACATCCCTCTATAAATGGAGAACATTTAAAGGAATGGTTCTCTTGGCCATAAATGTGGTTGAATCAGCCACAACAATACATTATGTTTCGGTACTTTGCACTGATGTTGCTTGACTGAAGAAGGTAACAAGTAATGTAATGGAAGCTTGTACTTCACCAGTCAGCCCTGTGCTAACCGCACATGTAAGTTATCCCACACTTGCCTCAAACTGTGTTAGGTAATCTCAAAAATACCCGTTTTTCCTGAATTGATCTTTATTTACTTGGATTTGGCTTACATATAACACTGGCATCACACAATGGTTTCAGATCCTTCTTTAGTACTGCTTCCTTTTGAGGAATTTTGCCCCAACTCTTCTTTCAAGAATCGCTTTAATTCAGCCACACTGGATGGTTTTCAAGCAGGACCTGCCCATTAAGGTCCTGCCACTGTGCTCCAATGGGGTTCAAGTCAGGACTCTAGCCACTTCAAGTTCAAAACCTTCATTTCGTTTCTTCTGAGCCATTTAGAGGTGGACATCAGTTTACTGTCTTGCTGCATCACCTGACTGTGTCTGATCTGACACTTTTGTGTGACTTACTATTAGAGAGCGAATCACCAAGGTCCTGAAGTGGAAATCATGCGAACATGATCAAACTACCTCCACCATGGTTGACAGTTGGTATGGTGTCTTATTTTGGAATGGTGAGATAGACTTCATTTTTCCAAGAAGTTCCACTTTCTTCTCATGAGTCCATAGAACTATTATTCTAAAAGGCTTAGAGGTCATCAACATGTTTTTTTTTTTTATTTCAATTGCTTGTTTTTTCAATTTCAGTTAGTTTTTTCAGATACTTTTCCACATCACTGTATGAGGATTTTGATATTCTGAGTCTTGTTAGCAATATTAGCTTCCATTACTTCAAAAAACGTAAACGTAAACGTAAATAGAGATCAATCCAAAGATGGTAATGTACTTTTTGGACCGAAAGCAGCTTAACCACATACCAGTCAAACCAGACACAGCCCCGAAGGTAACACTCAGTTCAAAATATTCTGATGTCAGCAAAGATAAGGTGGGTGTAGAGAGCATATCTCTTTTTTATTATTTTTATAAATGCTCTTTGTTTAGGCCCTATCCCTTAGGGCCTAAGGGATAGGTAGTCTCTGTGCTGTTTCCTGGGTGGGTTAGCCAGTTTGTTAGCCACTGAGCACTAAGAGCTATGGCTGTAACTCTGAGCCAGAAGTTAACAAAGAGCATTTATAAAAATTCATTGCAAACACAAGTCCTGTAAATGTAGAGAAACTGTTGTCCATCCCCCACT
>JBBPCZ010000156.1:21265491-21280408 GCA_037974445.1 Brycinus macrolepidotus | reverse complement strand
CTAAGGCTTAGGCAGTGGGGGATGGACAACAGTTTCTCTACATTTACAGGACTTGTGTTTGTGGAACAGAACTAAACATAGACACAGTTCAGCCACTACAGTATAAAACAAGAATTCAATCTAATACATATATATGAAAGAATTCATTAAAGTACTTGTATTGCAATATAATACATCATATATGTATTTAGGTTGCCTAAATTCTGGTAAAGGCAACCCAAAATCCAAAACCCAGTTTCTGTTGGATTATAAGAATTCTTAACACACGCTTTTTGAATTAGGCTGCTCTAAAGCCGAGGTCTCAGAGTCCATGGAGATCCATGTTTCCCCTGGTTTAACACATGTACTGAACCTAACAGTTAACTGATAGGTTGAATCAGGGTATTTTGAGCAGGGAAGCAACCAAACATTGCTGGATTGAGGCTCTACAGGACTAGAGTTCAAGACCCAAAAAAAAATGGGAGTAATAGTAAAGGGCACTTTACAAAAAGCTAGAGAATGCTAAAGAAACAGTAGATTTTGCCTTTGCCCAGCTATTTTACTTGCTTGGTTAATAACTCTTTGCAAGTTTTACTTAAAAATGTAGTCAAAAAGCTCAGGCAAAGATTTATAAACCTGTGCCAAGGTGTTCTTAATCACACTAAAACTTTTAAGTTTACACAAAAGATAAAGATGTTGGACTTTTGTAACATAGTAAGTCAGATGTCAAATAAAGAGATGATTCTGGTGAGTCTCAACCCTTAAATATTTGAAATTTGTTTACTTTGCAGCCTAGCCTCTAAAGTAGCAAACTTCAAGTGTCATCTTGTTTTTGGCTACATTAGAGTTGTTAGAGTTGTTTTTTTGGTCAAACTACTTTTTTAAGAACAAATTCTTGCCTTCTGCTGCAGTGTGAACTGGCAGAGTTGGGAAAACCACATGGAATGTTTCCTCAAAACGGAGTAGCCAGTTTTACTGTGGCCGAGCGCCTTTGAATTACAGCAAAGGGACATTTTACGCAGTGTGTGAAATAAAACAGAGATGGAGAGCCCTCACGCTTAATGCTGAATGCAAACACACATTTTTTTCCTTGGTCTTCATGTTTTACAAGCAAGGCTCTACACAGGGTTGCTGAGAGGGTTTGCAAACTTTGCAATTTTAAGCAAAAGCATTGTCCAATTCCCAAGGGTTTCTCACATTTTGTATCAACAGGTCAGCTCATAAGTGAACTGATCCTACTTTCTAGGGTCATCAACAACATTCAGGTTGGTCTAAGCTGTTTGGTGCTGAGAGAAGCGAACCCATGTTGTAATGTAAAGTAGGTGTATATGCTCCTATCCTGTTAAGGGAGTGGTGATGAAAAGTGATGGTTACCAGACCTTTTTCCTCTGTTTTGAGCTTCATCAGACACTTTTTTTTATGCAGTCATCTGGTTTCACACAAGATGTGTCAGATCATAGCGTCTTCTGCAGCTTCTGACCACAGGGTGATACACAGTTAGCTTATCAAATGTGTGAAATGTCTGTAATTGTTTTAGGCTTAGCAACAGCCTGTCAGTTTGACGAATTCATGGTGCTGTTACTGAAGGCCATGTTGACCTGTGTAATGCTTCAGTGGTCAGATGTAAGTGATGTTTATCTGGGCT
This sequence comes from Brycinus macrolepidotus, assembly GCA_037974445.1. NCBI lineage: Eukaryota > Metazoa > Chordata > Actinopteri > Characiformes > Alestidae > Brycinus > Brycinus macrolepidotus. The sequence continues at coordinate 21,278,784 of JBBPCZ010000156.1, read as the reverse complement.
CTGTGGGCTGACCATCTCATTCCTTTGGGTTGAATTCTACATTCTACGGAACCAAAAATGATGATTTCTGAGGGTGAGTGCCTGCTCCACTAACCCAGCACAGGAGGTTGTTCCACTCACTGAAGATCAGGTTGCTTTTGAAGCCTCCCCACAAAGAGGTCTTTCCACCGCATAGGTAGCTTATGTGTGGGCTTTTTAGAATACCTGCTCACTGGTAAAGTTCCCATATTGCCTTTGACAACCTACTTGAAAAAGAACCCAAAAACCTTTCACGGGGGGCCATACCACTCCAGCTCCAGCACTGGTGTTGTCAGGCGGGTTGATGGTGACAAAAGGCCCTACTGTGCTCATGTCCAAACCTGCCAAGGACCTTAGTACATGGGTTACTCCTGTGCAGGCCTCTCAGGCTGCTCCTGTGCTGACCCCTCAGACCACTGCTTTGTGACCACATTAGGCTGCTCTTGTGCCGACCCACAGGTGTCTCTTATGATGGCTTTCTTGGGCCCCTCAAGCTTTTCCTGTGCCAGCACTTCTGGCTGCTTCTGTTCAACACAAGGCTTCCCACCGTCTTGCTGGCTGACCAGTGTCCTGCTCAGCTGGCCTCCACCCAGTCCCACTGGCCTCTGACCATACCCTTGATCTAGTTCCTTTTCTGGTTACGGTGCCAGCTCTCCAAGCTGCATTGGTGCTTTGTGCAGGGCGTGCTCCACCTTGCTCCTTGACTCAAGTCTTTCTCCTGGTCCACTCCTTTGTTCAGCTTTCGTTTCAGTTCCCAGTCCAGCCCCTGCCCCTGCTGTTAGTCACACTCTGACCAGTTTTGCCAGGCTGTCCTCATGTCTGGACTTCCTGCCTGGGTTAACTGTGCCTCTATGTGGTCTAGGTAATCCTGTTTATGTGCCTTGAGAGCCATGTCTCTGCCTACTCATATCCACTCACACCTGTGGCTTGTTTTATGACTCTAACAGCCCATAGATTGGCCTTGCTGCTTGTGAAGTCTTGCCATTTCATTGCACGTTCCTGAACCCTCTTCTGTTTACATTACTACTTCTATGCTTTGTTTTTGACTTTTGTCCTGTTTTCTTGGTTTTGATTATAGCTTACTATGCCTGTCCATATTGCCCCCTGTGTGTTATAATGACTTTGGGAATTGGAAGCCTCCAAATGAAAGCTATGCAGATGCCTCCCAGTTGTTCTGCATTTTAGCCAGTCAGGTTAGGCTGAGACTAAATAGCCCCATTTGGTAGAAGGCCAATATTTCTAATTGGAGTAATTGCGTAAGTGTTATTTAATGGTTTTCATACTGATGCCTTCACTATGATTCCAAGCAGAAGTGCACCCTTCACTCAGGCTTTTCCAGACTGGGTTGTAAGACAGATGCATGGTAACATGCTGTCTTTTTCAACCCAAAACACTAGCACTTCTGCTCATTCAGCTGGCCTCTTCCCTTTTCAGACCTGTATAATGCGCAAAGTTTTAACAAGAGGAGTTACTCGTCCAAATCGATTTTCCCAGATTTCGTTTCTCTTTTTTAAACTCACAGGGTGCTTGTGTGTGGTGAGGTGCGGGTATTTCCCCTGCTGGACTAGAAGGCCGTGCTGAGTCTCGGAGATGGTACTTTTATGAGGTGGTGTTAAAATGTCCAAAGTGACCACAACTGTTTCCTTGAGATTTCTGGAGGCTGTGAGCATTAGCCAACCAAATCCAAATGAGCTCAGCTGTGGGAAAGTTCTAGTAAAGCTGCATCACCATCTTGGATTAGGGGGCTTCCCCGGAGATTCACAACCACTGCCAAAGTCATGGCCATTTGACCTTTATGTATAAATGACACAATTGAAACTGGTATTAAAACCATACCCATATGAATATCTCCATTTTATCACTGTTTCAAATTCCCCAGGTTACTTGAAAGTCACCGGTAGAACTGATGATTCAGAAAAAGCCTGTTTAAGGAACTATCCATATGTAGGCCAAGGTATAAGGACATGACTTACATATTTTCATAGCAGTTACTGAATAATTCATAGTAGGTGCCAGATCATTTGTAATAATTACTAAATAACAATAGAACTCAGTAATTAATAGAGATTACCAAATATCTCATAGCAGTGACCAAATACTTTATAGTATTCATAATAATTATTGTATAATTCATAGCTTATAGTAGTTACCAAATAATTCCTAGTACTTAGAGAATAATTCAAATTGGTTACCCAATAATTACCCATAACACTTACTGGATGATTTATAGTAGCTACCAAATGCTTCATAGTAGTAACTGAATAACTCATAGCAGTTACTAAATAGTTATTAATATTTACGGAATTTACTGAAGTGAGACAAGTCATAGAAGTTAGTGAAGATTTTATTTGTAGGTACGGAATACTTTAAAACTATTACTCAACAATTTGTTGTAACTGAATAATAAGCCTCGGGTTCAAGGGGTTAAAGCGGTCCCTCAGTTGTCACTCACTCGTTTTTCTTCTGATTGCTCTGTGTTTATGTGACAGGAAGCAGAAAGGACCAGTTGAGGAAAAAAGCTCTGCCAGTGCCTCTGCCAGCCCTGGGCTAAAAAGCCTTTAGTTTTGTCTCTGGCTCCAAAGAGACGCCCATGGCATAGGAATCACTAACGAACAGCAAAAGATGGCTTCGTCTGCTCTCTCTCTCTCTCTCTCTCTCTCTCTGTCTCTCGCTCTCTCTGTCCATGCATTTTACTGCCACTATGACATGGTCCATTTCTGGAAGAATGGCGTTGATGCTATGCAGGAACTCCTCTCATCCTGTTGGGCTGTGTTTCAAACACTCTTCTTCTTTTTTCCCCCTCTTTTTCTTATTTTTTTCACAAGAACCAGGACATACTTAATATACATTATCTCTCCCATCCATCACGTTGCTATGTGCTAAATGACATCACCCTGGCAACCAAACCTTGCAAAAGAAAGAAAAGCTAGAAGAAAGCAGGCATGCAACACATTCAGGCTGACGTTGGCCTTGGAGTCTACTGTGTCAGATCTTTTGGTAGTCTACAGTTGCAGAACAGTATGGAAAGATGTAAAGCCACGCTAAGGAGAACGCAAACCTTGACTTTGCGGAGGATACATATTCACAATTTCCAGCATGGTGGCATCCAGGCACATAGCATGAATTCATGTTAGCAGGTTTAGGGAAGGCTTTGAGAGTTTTGGTGTGTTGTTTGTTCAAATGAGAAAAGGCACAATTAGCTTGACGGTGTGTTTCTTTATACTGGATTGTATTTGATTCTTTTGGCCACACACTATTTGGCTTAACAATGCTTAAGGCATTGCCTTTTTTTATTGTTCCTCATTTTTATGGCTTAGAAACACCCTGATACTCCGGCTCTCCAGAGGCGTTGGAATGAGGGGTGTTGTCCTGAAACTCAAGCCCAGTCAGGAGCTCTGATCCTGGGCAGAAGTTTCTCTGGCTTTGCCTGCCTCACTGACCAAGTTCCAACTCAGAGCTTCGTCAGCCATTTGAAGTGCCAAGTTACCTCTCATTCCAAAACACTGCCTTACCACCTCTCCATCATCATTATGGGGCCAGGGGGAGTTGGACCAGATCTTGTGCTAGTGATGAGTCTCTGGGTCAGAGAAGCACTTCTTCCCTTGTTTTGTCTTGGTGGTCTTCTTCACAATAAACTGGACTTAGATCCACCATGCTACTCTGAAAAGAAGGGGGCCTGGCCAAAGGAATCAAATCCAATCCAGTACAAAGAAACACACTGTCAAGCTAATTATGACATTGTTTGTGTTTCCTCCTAAAACAAACAGTGCCGCAAAATTCAAGCTTTACCTAAACTAGCTACTATCAGTGCATGCTGTTTAGCACATAAACTGTTCCGAGCAATAGACTAGGTTGCTCTGGAGCAGCCACATGTGAGCACAAGGTCACCATGCCCAGTGCTCAATGCCAGGAATTGGCCAGAGGGGTATAAAGCCCCCCCCACATTGGGCTGTGGAGTTCTCTGGAGTGATGACCATTTTCTCAACTCTCTTTATTGGGAAAACTTCCCCAAAGCAAAAAAGAAAAAGATGGTATACAAATTAACCAATGCAATAATAGACCTCAATTTGCTCTACCAACAAATTCACATTTACATTTGTCTTGAGGGGCTAAGGTCCAACACACCTGGTTCAACTCAACTGTTAATTGTCAGGTTTAGTGAGTGTGTTTGAGAAGGGGAGCTACCAAACTTTGCTGGACACCGGCCCACCATTTCTAGAGCTGGGCAATCTTATGAGTTTTAATTGTTCATTAAAGATGAAATCAGGTGGTCTTCTACCAGTGCAGCATCACCTAGATTAACATCAAAAGGGCACTTAAGGTCCTCGCAGCTCGCTCTGTCGTGGTGGATTGCCGCAGTCTGTGAGCTGAACATTCTCTGGATAAATGTACCGGAGGTGCAGGCCCAACCATTGAGAGTTGAATATTACCCTCCATGGCATCGTAATGAAACGACGGCACAATGCTGAACGTTTACTCACACATCTGCTGAAATGCCAGCAGCTCTAGAACCCCAGCCGCTTCACAGCGGGAGAGCCGCTCGCCCTGGCCAAAGCACATTCTTCACCACAGCCTCCTAGCGCTCGCAGAACAGCCTGGGTGATTTTTTTTTAATCACAAGATGCATTTTTCCCGCCGACCACTCTACCGAACAATAAAAAGATCAGGACCTTTTGGGCTTTATTGAGCTGAGAAAACTGCCAGAATCTCACAGTCCACCCTCCCCCAAGCACCACCACCACTTTGCACACAAACACCCCAAGCAGGCAGAGAAGCAGGAGGCGCTCCCGAATGAAAACAAAAGGAAAAATAAAATATGTTTGGTAGAAGAGCTCTTAATAATTATGGGTCTGTAAAAATACGCACAGGTTGTTGGCCATACACTAGCTCTCGCTGTTCAAAGCTTCCTGATTATTTGGCCGCTGAGAGACGTAAAGTTGTCTTTGTTAAATCTCAGCTATGCTGGGAGTTTGGTTATGACAGGGAACGTCTATATTTCAGCCCCTTAGTAGGAGAGTGAGGGGAAAGTCAGTAGACTAGAAACAGACATTTATGTTATAGCATATGTTACACTAAATACACCAAATGACTTTAAATCAAATAAGCGTTGAAGGCCATTATGTTCAATGCAGTGCCACAAACCCAAGCAAAAGTTGCTACAGCTATCCCAAAACATTACTAATTAAACCCCAAGAAATGAAATGAAAAGGTGTTGGGTCTTCATTATCAACATATTTCAGCCAAATTAAATCTTGATTGTACAAATGTACCATTATCCTTTTCAGGCTGTAGAGGCAAAGAAGACTACTGTGCACAAGTGGACCATTCTAGACTTTGTACGAAGCCAGTGAATCAAGGATGGTGCAGTGTTGGACATCAATGCAATATCATACATATAAATTTAGTTATGCAAAATGAAAGAGCCGATTCCTCAAATAGAAGTGGGTTTCGATGTCATTAATAGTGAGTTTGAATGTGAACGTTAATGTTAAAGAATTACGAAGAAGGCAAATATATGCAAATATTCAGACTATTTTACATTCTCTTTCATCTTAAATGGAAAATGCTTTTCTTTTTCCTTGAACAGGGACATGCAGGTAGCTGGTTAACCGAGAAGCCAAATCAACCAGGAATATACACTATATGGGCAAGAGTATTGGGACACATCTGTTTTTCAGGGTTTGGGCTAGGCCCCTTACTTCCAGTGAAGGACAATCTTAATGCTTCAGCCTAATGGGTTTTAAAATGCAACTACTTTACATAGTAGGTGCTTAAAATAGTGTGACAAAGATCGCAAAGTTTGAACACACTCTAAAAACAATAGTATTTCAATAATATAAATATCCATATCTGAATATATGCATATTTAAATCGAGAAGATGTGTATACAGTCATTCAGAGAGGGTTGACATGAAACGTGGAATTTCTAGAGAAACTACAGTCAGAATTGTTCACGGTGGTGATGAGTCAGAGTCAGAGTCAGAACTGTTCACAGTGGTGATGAAGCATATAATGCCTCTCAGAGCTTCCTCACAGAAAAGAAAAAACTCTGAGTGGCTTTGTCTACATGAATTAAAAATTAAATTAAAGACTTTTGTATTTATATTTATATGTGTAACCAAACGAATGACTCTTTGGAAAGTTAAAATGATCTTATTTATCATGTTCCACAAACATTTGAAGAGGCACCAAATACAGGTCTAGGCCTACTCCCTTTTATGATATCACCAATGCAGTTTTAATCTGAGTTGCTCCAGTTGTATTCTATTTAAAACCTACCATATGCTCATGCTACCCTCCTCCCCCAGCCCCCAACCCAAATATCACCACATAAAACTGGATCATGCAGCAGCCCTTACCCCTCAGCCAACCCTATAAAATCTCCCTTCACCCTGTACAATCTCTCTCTCTCTCTCTCTCTCTCTCTCTCTCTCTCTCCCCCTCTCTCTCCTTTTATGTGCAAACCACCAAACACACACTTCATTAGTAGAGTCTTTAACAGTGCTAAAGAGAGCTGTTAGGATACTACAAAACTGTGTTTGGGCCACAGATGGACAGTGGTGGTAACTCTTAGGCAGAAGGAAGTGTTTGATAATTGGATTAATCAGCAGAACCTGAGAGAACAGCGATAAAGACCAGGCTCACTGTGGGCTGGGATGGAATGCTTGCTGGTTTACTGGTATACCACAGAATAAGCGGGTGTTCACACTTGGCAGATTTGTTTACATTTAAACTGAATTCTGGTTGGAGTTCTCTCTTCGGTTTGTAAGAATGCGAAGAAATGCAAATGTGAACCACATCCTCAAATAGATTTCCACTTCTGAACAAACTCTAGTCTGGCTGGTTTTAAGTTTGAATGCAAAATGGACCATATATGTCCACTCAGGTTAAACACAGCGAACACATCATCTCCTCTTGGCAAACCATCATGGAATCTGCAACTGACACATTTCTAATGCTGCACTCTGAGCTGGTGATCAAGGAGATTTAGTTTTAAATGAGGAGCATTCAAAGCAGTTCTAAAACACTAAATATACACACACATCACCAAACACATCAAACATATATGAATTAATGGGGAACATTTTTGTTGTTTTCTAAAAGCAGTGAGCCATTACAGTGATTACAGTGCATACAGAAGCATTACAGTGATTTCACCCAGCTTGGCGTCATGGAAAAATGATAGTAGTTCATGACATTGAATTGTTTATTGCTTTAGAACATCACAAGACAGGTACAAGCTCAGAGTACAGTATGGTTCAGAAAGGTGGATAGATATTATCTTAGTCATTGTCATGAAATGTACTTTATCCATATGGTTCTATGCCAAACGTATCAGAATGGATGCTCCAGAACTGAAATGCAATAATGCAAACTTTCTGCTTTGGTGCAGATCAAGGGGACCAACATATAAGTACAAAAGCACTCTAAAATAGGATAATCTTGACAGATTTGAATAATTCCAATAACCATGAGCAATTATCATCTAATTTATGTTACACATAAATAGCTTAGCATATTCTGGCAAAGCACACACCAGGACAGCACATGTATACATATAAATAATCTAAACAGTCAATTTTTTGATGATTCCAAGGTTCCAAAAGGTTCAGTCAAGAAGCAATGCCTGAGGTCAAATTACCTGAACATCTGCTCATGCAATGATGCCAAAAACAGTTGTCATTCTGGTCACTTATATCTGAAATGTCCATACTGTCTCAACCCCAGTCAGTGACCCGGAGAAAGGGGTATTTCAGCTGACCACTCAGGGACTTTGAGCAAGTCCTGTCCACAAAGGGAGACTTCAGCAACGCTGCCCCCCAGTGGCTGATACCTCATATCTTGCAGATGGAACTCAGGGTTTGTAAGCTGTACGTTGTTCCCTGGATATTAGCCAGTCTTTTTTCTCTTTCTCTGAGATCAGTGTTCTTCTGTGGAAAGAAAAAGAGAGCGAGTGAGGCGAGGAAGAATGCAAAAAATCTGAAAATGGCTCGATAGTACCAGCTTTAAACAAGCAGGCAGCCTGGCCACTTATCAGCAGAGTTCTGAGGACTCCGACTCTCCCTTCTCTCTTGTTCTCTCCCAGCCCATCTCAGCTTTCCCAGGTTTTAATGTGCCGATATTTTTTTGTCTTCGTCAGTGTTTCGCACGTAGCCTTTGCTCTAATATGGAAGAGAGGGGCGAGTGCGAGCCACTATCAGAGTCTGAGAGCCATAGAGCCGGGTGACTCGAAGCCAAGAGCCGAACCGCAGTCAGACTGCCAGAAGGCTGTAATCACACTGACACTGTAAAGGCCAGTGGGAGAGAAGTTTCATATTTGGACTTAAGATTAGATAGTCTATTCAAAACACCGTTTTGTTCAGAGGAGGCCAAAAGTTCCATGCAGAAGAGCCATAGGCATTTTTGGGGCAGAAGTAGAGAAGAACAGAGCAGACTCTCTTCACTCATGCACTTCTACACTGGAATCTGATGGTAATTACGCAGCTTTCAAGTGGTCTCGGCTTAATTGGAAAAACGAGGGAAGCACCACATGAACACCCTCCAGAATCTGATGCGGAAGATTCAGCACAAATTAGTCGAATTGTGACATCAACTCAAGGAGGTGAAGAGTTCATCAGTGTAATCAAACACTACAAATATAAGAAGCAGGAATGGGAAAGTAAATACTGAATATGTATGATTAACCCACTTTTTATTCCTGGTGGGTTTAAGTTGTTAAGTATACACTTGTTAAGTACAGCAAAACTGATAGATACCTACTGACAAACTACAACAACCATTTAATGGTTCTGTTTACTCCCAACATAAATCACGTGGATTGGATGGTTGAGTTCCTCTACAAGAGAAAACTATCAACTTGCACTTAGCATGTACCTACCTAAAGAAGACCCTGGGTCTGAATTCATTAAAATTTCTGAAATCAAATGAAATCTTCAATATGGACTTTAAGAAAGTTAAGATCAACTGCTTATAATTTATTTTGGGTCTTTTGTCTTTAATTTTAACTAGTAGGTGTTCCAGAAGACATCTTCAATGTCTTCTTAAAACAATAAAATGTTCTGAATCTTGATTGCGTCACAGTCTTGGATGAAAAATGTTGGCACAATAAGCTTCTCAAACTAAGTTTCCATATATTGGAGAAACACATTTTCCTTTTTGAAATTGTTTGATAGCATCGTTACAGCTTCAGTATGTGAGGTTAACATAGAAACTAAGATGCAAATACTTGATTGAAGATTTTCTTAAGAGCACATTTAAGAATTTTTACTTTTTTCCCAGAATTTTGGTGATAAGTGTTTATGAGAACCTTTCAGTGAGTGTTTTAGGTTTTCTGTAATTCTTTCTTGATCTGGATGGATTGTAAAAGTGCTGGGCTATTACTGCGTCTTCAGTTTAGAAATAAATATTAAATGATATCTATTTTCACTGCACTGTTTCTTTACAGTCCAAAAAAGAAAAGAATTGTATGTTCATTTGTATGCTGACACAAAGCTTGTCAAAAAGGCTAATAGGTATACTCTTAAAAACGCTGCCACAACGAGTTCTTCAAATATGTCGTAGAAGAACCACTTTTGGTTTCCTAAAGAACATTTCAGACACGGTTCTTTAAAAATGTTTTTTCTGTGGCTTTCTTTTAAAGGAGAAGCTCTTTATATGGTATATGGTTATCTATAATCTTAGCCAAAAGTATAGTACAATCTTAAAGTACCAAAAAAAGCTTTTTTGACTTGTAACAGTAGTGGAACATTTTTGGTGCTTTGTAGAACCTGTTTATAAAAGTTTCATAAAAGAGAGCCATGGCAGAAAATGTTTTAAACCAAAGAACCTTTGAAGAACCCTGTTTTTAAGGGTTTAAAGAAGTGGTTAACTGGTCTTAAACTGGTCCCTGGCCTCACAAACTTTGCACAATCCCAGCTTCCAACAAGGATACAGCAAAATATTTACCCTCTGGGGGTCCCTGAGGACCAGTTTAAGAACCATTACTTTAATCCCTTAAAAACAGGATTCTTCAAAGGTTCTTTGTTTTAAAACATGTTTTGCCTGAGTGAAAGAAATGATTCTTTTATAAAACTTTTATGAACATGTTCTACAGGTTCTAAGCACCAAAAGGTTCCACTCTTGTTACAAGTCAAAAAAGCTTTGGTAACCCTGTTTTTAAGGGTGTAAAGTACTTTGCACGATTCCCACAGTTCCAAACACATAAGCATACAGCAAAATGTGGACCCTCTGGGGGTCCCTGAGGACCAGTTTAAGAACCACTGCTCTGGAAAATCATCCACTGAAGGTTTTTCTTAGGAAGCTCTTTTTGGCGTCTTTCTTTTTGAACGTGTAGATCCAATTGTGAATTGTGAAATTGTAGTCAAAAAAATTGTAGAATTGCAGTTTAAGCCCCGTGATTTTTCTCGAGGTCTTGCATGTGTGAGTAAACACTGATTTGATCAAGATTCAGTTGGAAAGCTTAGGTCACCCAGTACCTCCTTCCATGGATTATAGGCCAAGAGTAGGTAAAAAAACCCAACAGGTTCTGCTCAAATGTATTGGCTCAGTAGTTGGAGGAAAAGAGGAAAACCAAACCTTGGCTAGTTCTGGCTTGGCTGCAAAGGAGAATCAGAGAGCACATCTTAAATCAGCGGGCTCGTAATCTCACTCTCCGGGCAGTTCCGCCCCTTCAGGCCATGCCGTCTGGATTCAACTAGTAGCTTTTCTGAGCCGCAACCAATCAGGAGTGTTTATAGGTAAGGTGGTTGTTTGATTGGCAGCTGCTCCCCCTCTTCCCGCATCCTCCATCAACCTTCAGGGCTACTTTTGAAGATCTTTCCCAATGAAAGTGCCACCCCTCCATACACTGTTCAGTCTCAGCGTTCTACAAAAATCAAAGGCCTGCATACGTATGCGTGACGAGTTCCTGGTGGAGTTGCCAGCTCAAAATCTGGATCCACCCTCATGAGTTATGGTTCATGATTTGCTTGGATCGCGTTCATTTTTTGTCCTGTCATAGTCAATCCAGTCACTCTCACTTAGGCTTGTGGATGAGGCATAAATTCTGGAAAAAGAGTAGAAGTGGATTGGCAGTAATTGATCAAATTCATTGCCTTAATTTAGACCAAATGTAAATTTCTAATAACCTATAAACTCCGAAATAAAAGGAAGGAGTGCAAGGAAGGGTTCTCTGTTTGATGCCACAGAAGAACAATTTTTGGTTCCCTGAAGAACACTTCAGTGAATGGTTCTTAAAAGAACTATTTTTGTAAATAGGATATGAGTGTGAAGACGTTTAAAGAACTTTTACATAATGTTTAAAGGTTCTTGGGTGAACAGTTAAATTGTTCAGGTGCTTTACAAATATGATGGTTTAGGGAAAGAAAATGTTTTTTCTATGGCCTCACTTCAAGAACCCTTTGTGGAACCTTTTCTTCAAGAGTGTACAGTTCAAAAGTTGGGGATGCCTTTTCATATTTTACGTACAGCTTTATGTACAACCTATACAACAAATAATATTACAGACTATTTGCTGAAATTAATTTTTAAATGTTCTATTCAGCATTTCTAGAATTAAATAATATGTCTTTATTGATGAATTATGTTAAATAAGTGAAGGTGTACAGGCTGAGCAAATTACAATTACTGGTTTTATACTGTCAAACTGATTATGAAGAGGCAAGTCGAAATGGTCCAAAATTACTTGGGGTAACTTTGTTCCATTAACTTTCATTGAAAGTTAAGAAAGTGTTCTCCTATTAAGTCTCAGTGTGTCTGTTATACTGATACCATCTATCTATCTATCTATCTATCTATCTGTCTATCTGTCTATCTATCTATCTATCTATCTATCTATCTGTTTATCTATCTATCTATCTGTCTATCTGTCTATCTATCTATCTATCTATATATCTATCTATCTATCTAATGTACACGAGAGAGAGAAAGAGAGAGAGAGGGAGAAGAAAAAGAAAGAGAAGGAGTTGTTCAACTGATCCCCAGTGCAAAGAAGAAACCAGGCCTTTGTTTAATGAGTGTGTGTGTGCTTTTGTGCAAGTGTGTATTTAATTTTGATTAAGTTTGAGAATTTACTGATCATAAATATTGTGACTGTATTTACATATTTTGATGAATGTGTAAGAAATGGGTTAATTGCCCAAATAATGCCTTTCGTTCTTTTAGTGTTCTGTTGACTTTTCAGCGCAGGCTGATTGTTCAAAGTTGCCCTAGAAAAAAAAGTCAGTTAATTGATATGCCATAAAACACATTTTCCAGTTCCAATAAAATGACAGAATGAGTAAGATCACGCAACCATAATTACTTATGTCAGCACAAGGACTTTCGACTGAAAGAACATATAAATCATAATAATATCGAGAAGGCCATTCTCAAAGAAATCTCAAAAAAAAAAAAAAAGATTGCAGCCTTATAGACAGTATACTTTACAGACTGTGCACCTTTAAAAAGGCTTTTTAGCTGCTTTTTAGCTGAGGAGTAGTAGTGCAGTTGTTTATTTGAAGTATAAAAACCATCCTACAACTACAGATTCTATTACATGTATTTTATGAAATGCACCTCAATTTTTTTTTTTTTTCACAAAAATTGAAAGTAATACATTTTAAATTCTACTTTGATGTAAGGAAATACATTTCCTAACCTACTGAAGCACACACAAATATGATAAGATTTAAAATGTGTATATTTCTGGCCATTTATTTAAAGATGTACTTCATCCTGTAAGGAAATATACTTGAGTGAATGGATTCCGCATGCAGATAAAAGCATGCTCTCGACTGTAATGATGTAGAACTTTTGTGAATTTGTTTTTGTGAATCTGATCCCTGGTCCCATGCTAGCTTCATCCCAAACCAGCTTGATAGCATCATGTTATAGGGAGAACCCAAGCTACCGGGTGGGAATTGTTCATGAATAAATTGCACTGGATAGAATGTATTTAAATATAAATTAAATGAAACATGTTAAGCAAGAGGTGCAAGTTACACTATGTTCCAAAAATAAAAACAGTCATGTCTAGACATACATTAGAGCAGCATATAGTTGTGATACATTGATCCAAAATAGTATATTTAGTACATATTAAAGTATGTATAAAAATTATGTACTTTTCACAAGCAGGAGCAAAAATACAACCAAAAACCAAATCATCCTCAACTGTTTTCGGACAGAAGCAATTATCAGTTAGCAGTTATCGTTTGTTGTTTTCTTCTTAACCGGACCTCTGCCTTTATTTATCAGTGATGCTAACCAGTGCAGACAGTGGTGTTTGCTATATAT
>JBBPCZ010000156.1:21242623-21265391 GCA_037974445.1 Brycinus macrolepidotus | reverse complement strand
TATATAATATTATTATATTATATATATAATATTATACAATGGTTATGCATATGTTATGCAAGTCTCTATGTAGGAAGGCTTTGAATAAAGTGTTACCAAAGAACCAAAGATGTTTAAGGGCATTTGTTTAGAATAGCACTCCTTTTTTAAATTGTTCCTAAGAGAAAGTTTAAGAAATGAAGAAAATGAAAACACATTGTAAGAGGACAACCAATGTCAATGTCAGTGTGTATTAAAGGTGGAAGTTAAGAAAGAAAGCACTTTGCATTCTTTGAGTTTCTTATGAAAAGTGGTGCCTGTAACGAACAATTTGGAGCTCAGAATTCATACAATTCAGTCTTCAAAGGAATTCCTGTGATTTTTCAGCAACTTTTGCTTTTCCATCATTTGGGTGGAATTTGTTTCTAGACCTGGAGGGTGGGGGGATTTTGGGGCTTCTATGGAGGTATTACACTGATTACTGAACACTTACACACACACACAAACACACACACACACACACACACACACACACACACACACACACACACACACACACACACACACACAGTGTTCTGTCCCAGCAGTGACCCGAAGCTCCTCTGATTGTGGTCCGCATTACACACCCCCCTTCAGAGAGCTCAGCTGGGTGAGGGACTACATGAAACACACACACACACACACACACACACACTCACATACATACACATTGTGACACGGCTCGGCTGGAGACAAGACACCGTGGCCGTCCCGTCGCTATGGAGCTTCCTCCGCTCTGCTGTGCTTGGCAACCGATCACAGCCCCCCCACACTGCTGAACTGGACAGTTGCCACACACACACACACACACACACATGCCAACACACACACAAGCACACACACAGCATCATGCACGCACACACATGCACACACACACACTTGTTTGGAGGAACTGTGTCAGTGCAGTAGAGGCTGATGCTCTGTGATGTAATCAAAAGAAAAATAAACAATTTGCCTTTTTAAATAATCTGATGTCATTAATTGTGCTTAATATGACCAGAGGTATGAAGTGACATCAACTCAGGTTGACTATAATAGTGAGAAAAATAAGAAAATAAAAGTAAGAAAATTTGTAACACTTTCATTTGAGGGCTACCTACTTAAGGACATTATCACACACACATAAGCACTGAAGAACACATTTAAAAGGCAATATCTGACAGCTTCTTTTAGTGCTCTCAAGGTCACATACGATGTTTCAGAAGTAGAAAGCATTGCACTGACATAAGGAGCCTTAACCAAAAGAATCTGGTCATTTTTTTGTTTATAACACTTTTATGAAGCATAATTTGTAAGTAATGAAACTTAAACGTCAGTTTGGTTTAAATGCCCTTACACTGAGTTATTTACTTCGTAAGTCATCTTATGTATTTTATAAATACCCAATTGTTGCTTTACAAATGTGTTGTTCCGGACGTAAGCCTGTGTTATACTGTAAGTTCCATGTGTATGCAGCTTTCAAATAATGTGTTACTCACAAGTTTCAAGAAGTTTATCTGAACTTAAAAGCACAAGGTTTTATATCTGAAAACACTTTTGGCTCCTGATCTTGGTGCTCTCACCCCTGAGGTTCTTTATAAATGTAGACCCTGGCCTTGGTTTGGACTCCATGACTTTTCCTAACTTTTTCGCCTGCTGCTACCGGAGCGAGGGATAGAAATGAAGATGAATCCGATATCCCTCAGAGGCGTCGTGTGTGTTTGTTTTTCATCGTGGGTGTCCCTCTTTCTCAGTGTGGCGTTGCTCGTAACAAGCGTCCGTTTGTTCAGTGCGCATTCTTCTGCTGGACGACTGGATGGTCCGGCCTCTGTGAAGTGGGAACGAGGGATTCCCGGAAGGACGGAGGAGGCCGCCGAGAGTTAACAAAGCTCGCTTCGTTCAGATGATGGGAAGAGTAAACGTGGCCCCGACCAAAACTGCCTTGTGCCAGGCAAACAGCGCTGTTTATTGCTAACTGCACACAAACACTTAACCCTTTCATTAATATGTGCATATTTCATCCATTGTAAAAATTTTTAATGTTAATAACCAAAATCACCAATTCACTTAGTCTTACAGCAAAGCAACTCCTTATATGGAAGTTCCCCCAGTTGATGTGTTGATGCTTGAGGTGTCAGACGTCATGCTGAGCTTTGTTTGCTGTTCTTGCAGAACCAAAGTTATTGCCATTTAAAAAACATTTAATAATAACCGCTACTGGGGTTTTAAAAACGGCGTCAGACACAAATGCCCATAAATGTCCAAATTTCTTTTATTTTAGATCTTAGAAACAACGGAAAAAACACAAGATCTTTGAAACTGGGAGAACTTTCAAGATACTTTCGGGGAAAACCCCCAGAGGGAGGGGGTCCGGAGAGCGACTGAGCGGTGGCACGTTGAGTAAAAGAGCAGGAAACTGTGAATGTGTAGGAGAGCAAACACTGGTTTTAGACTGTTTTACACTGTTTTTATTTGCTGAAATCCGTTTTTACTGATATACTCATTAAGGGTTTTGAGGGTGAAGAAATGACCTATAAAGCCACTTGCCTGTGCAGTAAGTGTTTATTTGTTTTAAGTGCACTGACATTAGAGGAAATACTAATAAACAAGTAAACAGTCCTGTAAAAGTTCCCTCACAGACAGTTCCTCACAGATAAGCATTACATGCAATGCTTATGAATACAGTGCCTGATACCTGAGATGTTGTTTTACCACAGTTTTTAGAAGCCTTTGTCGTAAAACTAAATCCATTCATGGTGGAGAGGTACATGGAGGGCGTTGTGGGGCCAAATAGTCCCCAAAGAAAACATATTTAGTTGAGATCTGCCATCATCAGCATCACATATAAACACTCAGTTGTGCAGAGATTGCTGGGGAGAGGGAAGACCAGCCTGCCCACCCAGAGAGAGAGGATAGTTAAGCTGTCCTGACTCGGGTGGCTGTGGCATCACCGAGGATCACTCACAGTTTCCAGATGACAGGGCCAACTCTTTGACGCTGTGATTTGAAGGACTCTGCAGTAGTTTACACAAGACAATAAATTCCAAACGGAGCCAGATCTCCAAACACAAATACAAAGCATAGTCTAACCTTTCTGTTACATTATGACATCATTCCATGAACCTGTGTGTGTGTGTGTGTGTGTGTGTGTGTGAGTGTGTGTGTGTGTGTGTGAGCATAAACAATGGAAAGATTCTCAGCGAAGTATTTCTTAAGGTTTTGTGATGGAAGTACCAGGGGGTTTGGGGTGTGTCAGGTTAGAAAGTGATCCAGTTATGAGGCACTTTCAGAAAACTGTACACGTACTTCAGGTCTGGTTACTGTTGTTTTGCTGTGTTTTGCAGTTACATCACATTGGTTGGATTTACATGCTGTATCGACAGGTTTGTGTATGATGATTTTTTCCGTCAAAAGTGTGAAGGATGGCTTTCCAGAAAACAAGTCCCATGATCCAAATCATCATCAAATATTTCTTCTACATGTGAACACTAATGTGGTCTGGATTTAAAGTTTAGCACAGTCATTTGAGTGAAGCAATAATGAATAGTTAGTCTAAAATTACAGTGTGCTCTTGTCATCCATAACTTCAGCTTCAGAAGATTAACAAGCCCCTCCTCGCTGTGTTAGGGAACTGCGGGAAACTTTGGCGCACCTCTGATTGTCAAAGCTGCTCCCACAGGACTGATCGTTTATATGCTGATCATTTATAATTACAAATATCTTTGCAAATTTGCTCACGCCTCACCCTCCCCCAGCACCATGACACATTCAGCAAACTTATCAAAAGCATAAGCCAAGGATAATTCCTGGTGTGTTTGAGTTTACACTCGTCGTCCACTTCATTAGTCCCCCTACATTGTTTTCCACGCACTTTATGAGCTCCATTTTCACTACATGGCCAAAAGTATGTGGACTTTGAGTTATGCTAGCAACACTCAGTTGAGTATTGGCAGTACGGTGGAAGTTTTTCTCCAAATTTAGTTGTGACCCATTCCCACCTGCAAGCTAGGTCTCAATTCCACAATGCTTGGAGGACAAAGGCTTGCACATGCCTTCACATGAAGCACCACCTCATCTTTTTATCTTTTCATGGAATGTCACTGAATGGCTCAACACACAGAACATCTAACTGCCAGTTCTGTTTTGTGAGCTAACAGACACCAATGCTGGTTAACACTGCACTGAGCGATGGGTTAGGGTAGACCATCCCAACTCTTAGAGAGAATGAGACCAATTATGCTTTCTTTGGCACTATGGAATCATCAAGTATCAGAGTTTGCTATCTCCCGAGGACATGACCAGTTCATTAGATTTCTGTCTTGCTAGAGCTGCCCCAGTCAACTGTATGTGCTGTTATTTTGAATGGAAAACATTTAGTAGCATCGGCTACTTAGCTGCAATGTGGTAGGCCATAAAAACTTGAGGTCTGTCCGCGTTTCCAAACAGCCACCTTATGCAAATCGTGTTTTTTTGCATAGTAACAAATCATAGAATGTGCTGAGAATTCAGCATACAGACAGTCTAACTTCTAATAAAAATATATGACCGTTTTTTCACAGTCTATCCAATTTGTTTTACATTTTTATTTTGGAGACAGTAAGTAAATGTTAAGTAAGTTTTGAATTCAGAAATGCAAAATTAATATAGATAACAAAATATGTTTACCTCTTAATTTATAACATATCTGTAATCTATGGAAGCCCGTTTCCACCAGCGGAAATTTTGACTTAGTTATCTCAAAATAATAAGTCGAAATTTCGAGCTATTAAGTCATTATTTTGAGAAAGTAAGTCAAAATTTTGAGATATTAAGTCATTATTTCGAGATATTAAGTCGAAATTTTGTGATAACTAAGTTGAAATTTCGAGATGTTAAGTCATTATTTCGAGATATTAAGTCGAAATTTTGAGATATTAAGTCATTATTTTGAGATACCAAGCTGTTATTTTAAGATAACTAAGTCATTATTTTGACTTAAGTTATAAATATTTTTTTACCACGCTGGCGGAAACGGGCTTCCATCGTAATTGCATATGAATATTAAGCAAAAATTTGCTTCGGGTTCAGGGTTGAGGACATGTGTAGCAAAAAAGCATTTACACGTTTCAGGGTAGATATCCCGCACGCACACACACACACACACACACACACACACACATCCTCTGAGATATCAGCATTCCAATCACATGCAGGTGAGCAAAGTCCTGACAGGAGATAAAAACAGGCAAATGGAAGGGCAGCCATATCAGCTTTCTCTAAACTTCAGGTCCTGAAATAAGACCCTGTAGCTGAGCCCTTTGATATCAGCCATTCCTCAGTTTGCCTTGTGCTTCATCCAAGGCCTGCAGAGGCAGGAGGGCGCAGATACTTCACATTTATGAGGTATATCTGGAGGAACATAAATATCGCAAAAGAGACACAGTTCTCCAATCAGTGCCTCGCTGTAACAGGGACCATATTGAGGAGGATGGCGTGCCAGTGCATGTGGCACAGAAAGCGTCTGTGTGTGTGTGTGTAAAGGGGATCCCATGTGTAACAGTGTGTGTGTGTGTGTGTGTGTGTGTGCACACGTGTGTGTGCTTTCAGGAGCCCCCGTAAATGTTGTGTATGAGCACCTGATGACCCCATGTGTGTTTATGAATATTTGTGAGCGTCTTGAGTGTTTGTGTGTGTGTGTTTCCAAAGAGTATATTTAGTGTTTGTGCGTGTGTGCTGTAGTATTTGCAAATGTGTGTGTGTGTGTGTGTGTGTGTGAGTGTGAGTGAGAACGAACCATATGTGTGTTAGCTGCATTCAACTGTTTTTTATTTCCCCTCATGGAAGATATAGCAGAAACATGTTGGTGCTGTAGAAAAGAGGTGTGTGTGTGTGTGTGTGTGTGTGTGCGTGTGTGTGTGTAGGCCTGCAGTGAGCTAGATCAGACTGATCTGCTACAGACATGATACAGTAGACCTCAAACAGCTACTGTGTCTCTATTGAGCTGCTTCCTGAGGATGGATGACATGGCAAAAATCTGACATGACAGCACTAATATTTTCCTGATATTTTGAGTTTCTGAGGTTTTCTTAACAAAAAGGACCAGCAACACAGCAGTGCTACATTTTTAAAAAGGTTATTAAAACAGCATTTCTTTCATTTATTTAGTTTTTTCTTGTTTTAGCTTTTTTCCCAATTTCCCTCCAAATGATTCATGGCTAATTCCCACTGTGCCATTGGCAGAGATTTGACTTGTGATCTCCCAACAATACTGCTAATGTTTAGACCAGGTGAGCCAAAACGTTTCGGCTTGTGACTTCAAAAGCAGCTGTTTTGCTTACTTCAAAACAGCTGCTTTTGAAGTCATTTTGCATCAGTCAGTGACTACTGTGACACCTTAGGCTCAAATAACAAGCCCTTATAAATGCTAATGTAGGCTTATGACAGTTATTTTGAAAAGCTTATGTAGGTGTTGTGTAGCCTTAAGAGTGCTGCCAGAGCTACCAAATGTTCTGTTACCCAATGTCACTATTAAAATACCTCAAAAATACAAAATGAAAACAATTTAATAAGTCATGCAATATGAAAATATGTTTGTTCTCTGATGACGCCAAAGGGTTAATAACGTTCTGGATACACTTTGGGCCTGACCTTTTTATTTAACCCTTTCTTAAAAGAGTCTATTTAAGCTGGAACAAGAGGAAAAATCAAATTATTGATAATAATTTCCGTCAATGTAAATGTAGATTTTTTTTTTCTTTCTACAAAAGACTGAACACACAACAAAAGCTTTCCATCAAATTCAAATCATAATAAAATATCTGCTCTTCTACTCGCACGCACTAATGTGGTCTAGAGTGAAAACTTATAATCTGTTCTTTCGACACAGTTTCTCCACTTGTTTCTGTAAAGCTAGTCAGGAAGGGTGGAAGAGTAAGGTTTGTGAAAAAAAGGCTTCAAATGGAGTTTTTAAAAACTTTGGCTACAGTTTTATAGTTTTCATTACGAAACATGACAACAACATAATCTTTTTATGACAACAGACATAAACCTTCAGAACATTTTATAGATGCTTACTTCAAAACAGCTGCTTTTGAAGTCATTTTGCATCAGTCAGTAATTGACCACAATCATTTGTGTCAAATGAATGGAAACGTAGATGTAGATGTTTTTTTTTCTTTCCACAAAAGACTCCATGCACAACAATAACTTTCCATCAAATTCAAATCATAATAAAATATCTGCTCTTCTACTCGCACGCACTAATGTGGTCTGGAGTGAAAACTTATAATCTGTTCTTTCGACGCGGTTTCTCCACTTGTTTCTGTAAAGCTAGTCAGGAATCATTCATATAAAACTACCGTGTGTTTCAGTTACGCCAAAAACTGTGAATCTTAAGATTTAGTGCAGTTCAGTTATATTTTCCTGATTGCACATCGTCTCACAGAGAGTGAGAAGGTGTATTTCTAGTCTTCTGCAGGCCCTGGCGGATCCCTCGGTCCAGAAGCAGCGATCCGCCGAATGTTAGGTCAGTCTCAGGATAAGGCTGCGGGCTCAGTGCCAGGCTATCTGCTGCTGGGTCGGTTTGAGGATAAACCCCAGACTGTACTGTCCGCCTGGTCTTCATCTCCACTGATGTCAGCAGCTCTGAAATGACCTCTTCAGTGGGCTTACTGCTGGGCAGGAGGAGCCGCAGTTAGTCTGGGGAGAGGAAGGGAGTGTCTGAGCTGATAAAAATTAGCTACTACAGAAAAATTCTCTCTCTCTCTCTTTCTCCATCTCATTCTCTCACTTTCTATTGCTTTCTCTCTTTCTCTCTCTCTCTCATTCTCCCTGTGTCTCTTTCTGTCTTCTCTTAATTTGTTTTTTTCTTTCTCTGTCTTTCTTTCTGTTTTTCCTTCTGTCTTGTTGTCATTCTCTGTCTTGTTCAGTTCACTTTATTTTCTGTCTTTCTATTTATCTATCTGTCTGTCTGTCTATCTATCTATCTATCTATCTATCTATCTATCTATCTATCTATCTATCTATCTATCTATCCATCCATCCATCCATCCATCCATCCATCTATCTATGTAGGTCAGTTTAAGTTCCTTTCCCTTCTTCTCCCTGATAGACATCCAGGTAATTCTCTGAACTCATTAGTTATTAATCCACATTAAGGCTTTGTTTAGTTTATCCTTTTACAGTAATATGTAGGTTTTATGACTATGAAGCCATGATGTGTGTAACCTCAACCTCATCCTAACCCTAGTTCTAACTGTACCACCACTGAAAATCCAATTCGCCACATAATGTGTTAACTTTGCAGCTGAGCTGTAGAGCACCATAAAAATACACTGTGACCAACGTTAAAGTCAGACTCTTCACAGCCTCTGAAAGCCATTAGTGAAGGGTGTCAGTCTACTTCAGTCACAGAAGAAAGGAAATGCCCTGGACTCTCTTTTGCCTCCATAAAAAAAGTTACAGAGCTTCTCTGAATGCAGATCTTCCAGCTATATTCAGACTGGGTCACTCATCAGGAGGGACAGATTATCAGTCATGTTTAAGATGGGAACAGACAATAAGTGCCTTCCTCTGGCAAATCCCAAACTCAAAGCAATGCAGAAGAAACTGACTCGTCAGATCACACTTTTGCCCTCCATTACTTTAAGTTACAAAGGATGTCCACTGGATTCTTGGATTTCCAGGCTTGTTGTGAATGAGCTCTTGCGTTGTGCTTTGTGCTGGATGCTTTGTGTCACACAACCTGCACAATCCCCCAAAACCTTCTAAAGATCCCAAATCCCAATAATTACTATCAGCCTAAAACATCACAGAGCAGGGTGGGCAGCATGGAGACCACTGTGAATCCTGTTCACAGGTAACAGTGTTAAAAGCCTGACCATCTACCCTTAGCAAACAAAAACAAGGACGCCAAAGGACTTTCTGGCTATTGATTTCTTCAGTAAGAGCAGCTGCACACCATCAGCCCTGACCATTAACCCCTAGAGCATATCAGTAAAATCTGATTTCAGTGAATATACAATATGCTGCTACAAACTGCACAATTATATTTATTGCTGTTCTAAAATTGCACAATCATATTTATTGCTGCTCTGCATTTTTTTTTGCACATGTAACTCTGTTCTGCATCTTTGCACATCTCTTCTGCTAGAATACAGTACCGGTATTTACTGTATTTATCCTCACTGAAACCATTGTCAGTTGCACTGAACATTGTCTTGTCTTGTCTAGTTTAGTTTTGTATTGTTGCTCTTGTGTTCTTTTTCTAGCTCTTTGTCCTGTTTGCACTTGTGTTCTGTTCTGTGCTGGTCTGTTCTGCTCTTGTGTTGCACCATGGTCCTGAAGGAACATTGTTTCGTTTTTACTATATACTGTGTGTATATGGTAGAAATAACAATAAAACCTACTTGACTATAAATGGTATAAAACAGTCTAAAACTGGTGTTTTCTCTCCTACGCGCTCGCTGTTTGCTGCTCGGCGGCTCTCCGGACCCCCTCCCTCTTCATGCCTCACCCACTTGTCGATGGAGACTATCCTGAAAGTTCTCCTGGGTTCAGAGATCTTGTGTTTTTTTTTCATTTGTTTCTAAGACCTAAAATAAAATCAAATATGGGCAATTTTATTCTTTAAGGGCGTTTGCATGTGACGCCATTTTTAAAACCCCAGTAACGGTTGTTATTACATGTTTTTTATAACTTTGTTTCTATGTGACATTAAGAACACCAAGCAAAGCTGTTTTGCTGTATGACAACAATTTACAGTTTGTTGCGCTGCCGGCACTGATCCGTGCCACTCGTGCTCTATGGGTTAATGACTTTCAGCTACAAATCACTGGTTCTACTTGTTCATTTCATGTTCTTTAGCTGAAAGAAACGTCCAGGCCACTTCATTTCTTTTATTCAAAAGTAGGTCACAGAATTTAGGCTAATTGGCCTGAATGTATTTTCAAGCCTTTCTTATATATTGTTAATTCATTGTGTGTTGCATTGACGAGCCGTTGAGGAATGGTATCCTCCAAACACTGTGGCTCAGTGACGTGTGGGGAAAGCACTTTGCAGCCGTTCGGTTCTCCAGCGCTTTAGAAAAGATTTCTAAACAGCTTAATAGATTCCTTCACTTGCTATTGAACCCTGAACAGCATTCCCTCTTGCTTTAATGGCGAGCCGGACGCTTCAAAGCCATCGGCGGCTTTGTTTGTCGGTGGGATCATACATCAGGGCCTGAAGATGTTTACCCTGCCACTGAAACTCAAACAAAAAGTGTTAAACACTCTGACCACCCACGTGCTCTTGACTCGTGCCGCCTGTGCCTTCAGTGATGCAGTTAACGTCAGAGTCTGAGCGTTTTTGTTTTTTGGGGAGATTTCCTTTAAACAAGCCAGGGAGAGTAATGATGACAAGGAGTGCCGGCGTGGGAGAGGTTTTCTTTCTGCAGCCTTTAGCATCTGTGTCACTTATAATCCATCGAGCAGCAAGTAGACAAGGCGGAGAGGGTAATGATGGGGCAGTCAGGGGGAGGAGTGGGATGGTATGAAAATGTTCTGAAATTATCACAGTTTTGGTATTTTCATGCTATTAAAATATTATGAAAAGTTCACTAACTCACTCTCTCACTTTCTGTAACCGCTTATTCCTCACTAGGGTGATAATGACTATGTATTTTAGATAAAATATTTTCATCCAAATAATAATTTGAAGCCAAAAAGCAATCTACAATTTTCCTAATGTAAATTCCAACTGATAGTGTATTTTAATCATACATTGTATATAGTAAACAGTTCCTGTTAAATGATAACATGACTAAATTATCCTCAGCTCTGCTACTGTTTCCTGGTCATAAATGTGTAAAAATGTTGTCCTGGTTAATACTTTGCAGAAAGACTGTAGCAACATAGGGATCTGTAGAGACTTCATCAGTGGTTGAAGGATTGTAGGGCCAGCTGTAGTCATGGAAATCACCAAGCATCAGTTTTTGGGTGGAATGGAGTTTTGCACTGTTGACATATAATATGTACTAAATTATCAAGTACATTTGACAAATCCATTAAAAGAAAAGTGTCATTTTCTAGTGTAACAATTTTTTTTTAATTCAATACACAAGATAATCAAGAAAATTAATGCAATTAAACCTCATTTTTAAACCGTTAACCCAGCTGATGTAAACTGACCATTTTTGTCATACGTGAACACACTACAGCACACAGTGTGAACAGCACAAAATTGTTCTCTGCCTTTCACCCATTCACCAAGTGAAGCAGCGGTTAGCCAGGAACACAGTGGCCGGGGAGCAGTGTTTGGGCACGGTACCTTGCTCAAGGGTACCTCAGTGGTGCCACTAGGATTTGAACCCACAACTTTCTGATCGCAGGGTGAACTCCCTAACCACTAGGCCACTAGCTGCCCGCACTGATGTATTTATCATGGCAGAACAGCAAGATATGGTGTCAGAAAACAGTGAAATTAATTCTCAGTTTTTTTTTTTTATTCTGGCCCAGCCGTCCCTACCACCAAGTCCTAATTGACTTCCACTGTGGCATTTCAATAGAGCTGAAACCACTTATCAGTTTATTGATATTTATCAACAACAAACATGAAACTGTTAAGAAGAATTTAGTTCTTTTCTCCTGTCCATTTTGTATTGATTCTGTATCCATTTTGGTCCATAATCTTAAACCTCAGTCCTGGTTTTCTTTATTCACACACAGCAGTGAGTTGCTCAAGAGATTGTAGTTTAATGTTTAATGCACTGAATCCTGCACATCGAGTTCAACGCTCTTTTTAGTTAACGCTGAGGAATGGGAAGGTCAGGAGACAAAGACATATGGGAAAAAGAATGAGATTACTGAGTAGAAATGGTCATTTTTTGGCAGTTCAAAGCAAGAAGAGCATAAAATCCACCCGTTCACACGGAATTAGGTGTGTTTGAAGACTGAAATCACAAAACTGTACTGGACACCAGCCCTCCAGGACTTGCCCCCTCTGATGTAAATAGAAATTATCCTAGATATACATATTATGTAACTGCTAAATACTGCTGTTTTTGAAAGATGAAAAAAATCTAGATCTTTATCTATTTTATTTTTCAAAATCATTTAAGCCTTGCATTAAAAAAGTAAACATTCTTATTATCAACTGATTTTAAACTGCAGTATGTTGTTAATACCTCTAACCATTCCATCCATAACCGGTGGATCTTTGGTCCTTTAGGGACAATTTTTAATACTATCCAAACTCCAGAATGCTGCCCTTACCCCCACCCTTCCAAAGAATTATGAGCATAGGAATCAAACATCGCTAAAGAACAATGTTTCCCAGAGTGCTTGGAGGTCGCAGCAAGGCCCATGAGATTCTTTGCACCGCTGGAGAAGCGATCAGCTTCGTAGGCAAAGTTATTAGTAATGCTGTTAATAATTGCACAGAGCTGGTACAAGCATTATGGTGATCCGGAATAATGGAAATCCCGGATTTTGACAAATAGAACATTTGACGTCGCCAAAACGGCGACAAGGAGCAACTGGCTGGGAAACAGTGGTACAGTGGAAGAGCATGCTGGAGTTCTAAAGTTTCATGAGAAGGAAATACAACATGTCAAACAGCAGCAGTCCATGAGAGACAGGCAGGATGCCGAAAAAAAAAAAGTCTGCCCAGTGGCATGGAGCTTACAGTCAGAGTGGTTAATAACGCCACAAAGGGCACTTCCATTCTGAAATGACTCTACCATTCCACTGTTAGAGTCACAGGTACCGCACTAATGATGTGGTTGACTTGGCGTAGTGCATCGAAACTTTTAGGGTCAATGAGCCTCCAGTAACTTCAGGGTAAGAAGACAGAGATGGATAGTGCTGAGGCCAAAGAGGCAAACATTTTCACATGAATAAAATCCCGAAAAAAATAAGAAATCAAATCGAAGCCCAACCCTTGGTCCGTAGTTCAATTCAGGGCAGGGAACAACATCAGGATTTGATCCAGCATCTCTGCTGGAGATATTCTCTTCCATCTCTATTCACTTAGAGTTGCTAATTTCCCTCTGGGGAGCCATAGACAAGTAGAGGAGGGAACCGGATCAGCACCAACTAAAACAAACAGTCACTATCGCAGAGGTTAGCCGTAGCGTTGCATCGAGAAGATAAAAACCTGCAGGTTTTATGCAAAAGCCCCATGCGCCAAGCAGCATGGAAATTCGCTAACAGGCTAATGAAATCATGCGAGTCAGCTAGCAGAGCCATGCGTTCCCACACTGCTTAGCAAACTATCGCTTTGACCTTGCACTCCCCCTTCCATCATCATTCACTTACCTCGGCTTTCTGAGCGTTAAGTCATTTTCCGTGCACGGGTCAGAAAACATGAAGTTCTAGACCGCTAAAGACGTTTTCCTTATTACACAAATGACCCCATTGCTTAGAGACACAAGTCAGGAGAAAACAAACATCGTAACCTTTCTGAAATCACGGGTGCACCTGCATCAGCGTTTCACTCCAGTGTGTTTTTCCATTTGAGAAAGCAAAGATTAATTTGCGAGAATGATTTGTTTCCATGTTATTACATCACATGCGTGGTGGATTGTGTGCTGGGATAGCATGAGGTTATGCTAGCAGAAATAGACACTGCTATATACCAAGACCCTCCATGAGGTCACTTTACATGTCCAGGTGTAAAAAGGGCAAAATAATATCTAGGTCTCAACCACGCACTGTCACATTCCGTTTAGATGAATGGCCAAGGCTGACCAAAGGGACTTCATGATACATACATAAAATAATTTAACAGAATAATTTATTTAAAATTCATCATTTTAGTATTCATGAACCTCCTATGTTGGTATTTTTTAGATGAAATTTGTACAAGAGTGACCTTAAACTGAAGTGACAGCCGTTTGTTCTGTTTACAACACTGTAATGAAGCATCATTTCCGACTAATGGCACTTATGAAACAAATTAAATTAATAATGTTCCTACGCATTTTTCCAATGGTAGACACATCATACATTTTAACTTTAACTCAAGTAGAAATTTATTGAGCTAAACTATAGCATCCTGGCTTGTAAGTTTGGGAATGATGCTTCATAGCAGTGTTATAAAAGGAAAAAAAATCCAGTTTAGAGGAGAAACAAGTTGCTGTAGGGTAGCAGTCATAAGGTTTCATGACATCTATGTAAGCCTTTTATGACAACTGACATTAACCTACATAAATATTTTTAAAGGCTTATTCCAATCAGTGTCCACTGTCATTACACTTTCTGGGTTGAAACCGACAAAAGTAAGTTTTGCTGACTAGTGAAGCTTATAATAAATCTTTATAAATGTTCCTGTAGTATTATGTCAGTTGTCAATAAAGACTTATAGTGTCATGTAGTCTCATAAATGCTGCAGTTCAGTAAAGTATTACCCTTAAGGCTGCTTATGTCAGTACAATGTCATTTACTTCCTAAGACATCTTATATCATCTTGTGATTACTGAAATAAGATATAAACATGTGTATTGCCTTTTAAATACACTGTTCAATGTTCATGCATGTTCTGTGTAGCCTACATTTATTTAAAGTGTTGCCATAATATTATTTCGTATGTAAATTCAGAGGCGCACTGTACACTGTACTTACTTGTTCACTTAAGTAGACATATAAAGAAAAAATGTATATGGTGTTCTTAGGCCTCTGCCTTATTAGCTCTGTTATTTGGGAATGATGCCTCTTAACAGTGCTATCAGTGGACCAAATGTCCATCACTTTAGTTTGAGATCTTTTAATGTTAATTCAATGTCTTTCATAATCACCCTCATAAGATGTTCAGAAATAATGAAGGATGGTGTTTTGAAATGTATTACTTTATATGCGTTCATACATGGTTTCTGAAGCCTTTATGTAGGTATCCCACAAACAGAGGTACAGTTTGCTATTTTCAATCACTTTCTGTTACAAATAATTGCCTCACATTCATGACCTTAAATTCCACCAAGTTTTCTGGCTTTCTCAAACCCATTTCAAGTGCACAGTGGTTTCAGACCGAGTGTGTGTTGGTTACACAGTGCCTTTTATTGACTGCTCCAGTGCGCGGTTATATAGATGAGGTGTACCGCTCGAAAAGTAACCACCTATAATGTGTCCCTCAGGGCCACTCTTTTAGAGGCTTGCACATAAACCTGAAAGCAGCTCATGAGCCATATGTCCCCATTGCATCCAGCCGAGAGCATTTCTCTACATGAATACCGAGAGGCTTCGGGGAGGATTCTAGAGGATGATTTGGGTGTTTCTGAGTTTTCTTTGGACGACTCGCGCCCCTGTTTTGCTGCTTTGATGACTAGCTTGTGTGCAAAGGGTCCACACGAAATGGAGAGCTTTGCAGGTTTTGGGAAATGATGCATGGGTAATTAGGATGGACTCCAGCATTCTTCCCTCCCTGTTGATGCATTATGAAGTGATTAGTGAGAAAATTCATCTCTGCTGATCGTCTGCGCGGACTATCCGATAAAAAACCATTCATTATGCAAGCCTAGGAGGAAGTAACATTTATATAGACGGTGGACGTGTATAAGTCTCTGGCTCAAGGGATCATGCGGGATTTATGAGATACCATCGAGGCGGTTTGTGCTACATCTGTAGCAGCAACGGTGGTCAATGGGTACAGGCAGGCTTTGCTGTTGGACGTTTGCTGATTAAGATCTTCAAAATTTCTTGTTTAAACAGATGGCAGTGTGGTGAAGAAAAGTCAAATCATTATTTATAAGTTGCTCTTCACACCAAGGAGACACTTTGATGGACATGAAGTTAAATGTGCCTGAAGGATTAACACAGGAACTCCCCTATGATCGCCAAACCTTTTTTACCCTTCACTGAAAATCAAAACATCACTTGGAATTCTCGAAATTTCTGCATAATTAAGTGAGGTCATACAACAACTAAGGTTTGAAAGTACAATCATGACTGTCAGTACTGGTCCTTCCAGTTCTATAAATCTCCAGCTCTACCTTGTATTTCTTGTGGCGAAGTTCTCACATCCCTCTACTGCCCCAACCCCTCCCTCCTTCTCTTAGCTTTCATTTGTAAAACAAAGATGCTTCAGTGTCACCAAATTTGCAAAATGCTTCAGTGTCACCAAACTGTCTCATCTTGCATCCTTACCTGATCTGTGCTTTTTTAATCAAATGCTTGTCCACTGTCCTCATACCTAATTTGGTGATTTGCCTTTTCCTAAAACACTTACTAAATCAAGTAATTCTGCCCCCTTGGTGGTTCAGCGGTAAGACACCGAGCGCTGAATGAGGAGAATCAGAACATTGCCGGTTTGAATCCATGGTGTGGTCCAGTATCCATGGTCTAGTGGTTAGTATTTGGCGCTCTTACTGCAGTGGCCCAGGTACGATTTCTGGGTAGGAGAAGCTTCGCATTATGGGGCAGCTGTTGTCCTGATGGTTACCCCTGCAATCGGAAGGTAGGGGTTTGAGTCCCAGGACTGCTGGTGGCACCACTGAGGTACCCTTGAGCAAGGTACCGTCCCCACACTGCTCCCTGGGTGCTGCATCGCTGGCTGTCCACTGCTTCACTTGGTGAATGGGTTAAATGCAGAGAGAGAATTTCACATTGTTAACACTGTGTGCTGTGCTGTGGTGTGTTCATGCGTGACTATAAGGGGCCACTTTATTTTAATTAGGTGCATCAGGTGTGTTTAAGCAGGAAAATCCTCTGTGCTGGTCTTTGGCCCTCCAGGACTGATGTTCACCACAGTTTATTTAATGCCTCTAAAAGCTCACTCACACAAATTAATTACATGAAATGGCCATGAGTGCACTGCCTGGTTCCTGAGACGCTGTTTTACCGGAGTTTTGAGAAGCTTTTGGCCTAAAACTAAATAAATAATAATAAACGGTGGAAGGACATTGTCCATTGTCAATGATACTTAAAGTAACATTTTTGCAACCTGTCTCTAATGCTAAAGTTTGAAATGGGAATATTTGGTGGAATTCTCCTTTAAGCCAAAAGTGGCTGATAGAAACAAGTGGTAGTTTTGAAATACTTTTCCAAGACCTTGTGTAATTGCCTGGCCATTGACATGCTAAAGTGAAAGGCTGTAATTGCTGTCATTGTTGTCAGAAATCATTGCATCGTTTGAAGGTGAGGAAAGTCAATAGCACACTTCTTGTAAACCAGCTGCGTTAGAGCCAATTACACCATCACGAAAATTACATCATATTAAACAAACAATAACAATGGGCGAAGCACATCCAATTAAATGTGCAATCTGGCTTCTAATCAGCGCAAAAGACTCAGAGCAGGTTGCAGTTCGTAGTGAGTCAGACGAATGGCGGGTGAAGTCAGGCATTACATCTTCTGGTTGTTGACGGGGGGATTGGAAAGGTTGTGCCACATGTGGGATCTGTCACTTTAAGGGCATGTTTGTGGGGTGTCGGGATAGCGATCATGCTCTGTGGTTGCATTTAAAACTAAAACAATGTATTCTCTATTAAAGAGGACCAAAGACGTGAGTGATCCTGCTGTTTGGGACTTGCCTGGCTAGTGGGCTTTGGTTAGCCCTGGCTCAGGCTTGGCCTCCGTCGCTGCCAGCAGTCGTGCGCTCGTCGGAGACTGACAGTGTCTGGTTTTTCTCTCTGCGATATCTGGCCACTTCATAGTTTCTGAGACTGGACTGAGGCCAAAATCTCTGTGTCCTTGATTTCCTCCTCCGCTCTCGAGAGTACACAGATGTGAGGAGCTTGACTGGCCTTTCAACAAACCAGGTAGAGACTGCCGAAAGCTCGGTGCGCTTATACATGCACACACGGAGAGAGTTTGCTCAAAGGTGGGTTGAAGACCTGGGCTTGGTTGAGCCGGCCTACATTAATTTGTTTGTCAACGCCAACGAGCCGGAATAAAACCTTACAGCGTACGACATGCAGACACTGTACAACACACAGTCCGCCCACGCTTGACCCGACTGGAGAATTTCGCCGCAGTTTAGGAGGAGTTTTCAAACATCTCTGAAATGTGGAAACAGCGGCGTGTGCAGAGCCCAGGTCCTCACATGCCTTGCAGGCAGCGGGGAACCAGAAAACACACACAGAGTGGGTTTTAATAAGCTGATCAAATGTCAACTGTATTCTGTATCAATAAAAAAAGTGACTCATCCAATGTTAAAACAGAGAAATTATTAGATGCAGACATCCGCCTCTCTCATTAGGAAAGTGTGTATTCCCAAACGCAGCTGGCCTCGGGGAAGAACCACCCATGGGGCGTATTTTTGTTGTTTTTTTTTTTTTTCTTTTGTGTGTTTTTTTGAACACTTTGTTAGCCAGCTAACTCCGAGTTCACCTTAAGGTTAACTGTGCTGAACAAAGTCACTTTAGGTTCTTCTTGTGGCAGCTCGAAACGAACTGGTTATCCTGCTAATCCTAGGAATTTTATCCATCTCTTTTATCTACCTTTTTTCTCTTGTCACCGTTCCAGACGTTTTAGGGAAACCACACTCTCTCTGGTTTCTTTTCCTTGGTAAAAGTATTCATTTAGATCAATTAGACTGTTTAAATGTTTGGAAACACTTGTTCTTTTCATAATTTGCCTTACTGGTAGTACTTAAGTGCGCGGGGCAGTATCATGTCCTTGTAATGCGCTTATTAAGCTGTAATAACCCTTTGCTCTTATTACTACATTATTAAGCAGTAATTATGGTTTAGTAAGCCTATGAAAGTAACTATGATGAAGTATCTCCTGAGCACTCATAATGCTTTTGTTAAACATTACTGAGACAAGGCTGAGACCAGGACACAAGATTGAGTCCTGACCAAGAAAAAATAAAGATTTGAAATTGCATTGTGGTTCAGTTTACTTATCATAATAAAAACTAATAATAATAATGATAATCCTCAATGTTTTGCTATCTGGTGTCAGTCACAGGGGGATGAGTTCCCCTTTTGAGGATTGGGCTCTGTCTAGGCTTAATTCTTTCTCTCCCTCTGTCCCTCTCTCTCTTTCTCTCTCTCTCTCACTCTCTCTCTCTCTCTTTCTCTCTATCTCCAACTCTCTCCCTCTCTCTCTCTCTCTCTCTCTCTATCTCCAACTCTCTCCCTCTCCCTCTCTCTCTCTCTCTCTCTGAAGGACTTGGAGCTGGATTGCTGCTTTGTGATAACACCCACTGTTAAAAGTGCTTTACAAATAAATGAACTGTAATTGAATTTAGATTAAATTGTATTAGCCTATCAACCAGAGTTCAACCATGCATTTTAGATTTTGGAAATAAATGAGGGATAATTATATGTGGCTGGCCCTCTAAGGCTTAACCCTAGCAGTACAGGTGCTCTGGAAAATGCTTAATTCGCCCTAGTTACTGCTTACGAAAGTTTTAATGAGTTTGGTCCATTGTAGTAACAGAAATGGTCCGCTGTAGAGAAACCGACTCATTTCTTTACAGTGGCCATGGTCTACAACACAAATATAGTCATTTTATTAATTGTCTAAACACACCAGTGAACCTACACATGTCTTGAGTGTCAGTCCATATAAAAAATAATGTAAATCTGAACAAAATTAGGTTGTCTTCTGGGAACTATATTGCCGCACATCGTCGTACATGTATCCCTCCACCATGAATGGGTTTAGTTTTAGGCCGAAACCTTCTCAGAACTCTGGTAAAACAATGTCTCAGGTATAAGACAGTGTATTCATAACCATTACGTGTAATAACTTTCTGTGAGGGAGCTTTTAGAGGCAGACATCTGGTTCCATTCACCACCACTGTGAACAATTCTGACTTCTTCAAACCAATACTTATGCAGATATTTTGATCGATTGGTGGAGATCCCCTTTAATGTGAAACTGAAGGGTGTTTGCATCGTGTGAAAGTAATGTGTTGGCTGATGTGTGTTTTTTTTAGTGGAGAAACTGTGGAAAGAGCAGATTATAAACTTTCAATCCAGACCACATTAGTGTGTGTGTGTGTGTGTGTGTGTGGAAAAGGAGACATTTTGTTACAATTTGAAAACGTTTCTTCCAATTTTTGTTCTTTTTTTGACAAGAAATCGGTACCGATGGCATCCACTGGGTGATGACAATACACACACACACACATGTACTCATGGAGCATATGTGTTGAACATACATTCCATATCTCAAAGCGGTGTGTGTGTACAGTGGCTGTATGGAGGAATTCCCTGTCATAACATCAGGCCTCCTGACGCTAAACGGCCGGATGTACCTTAAGTGTCCTCCCATAAAATGCACACATACTCAAATGCATGTGATCTTGAGTTTATTTAACTCTCCTGTCCCTTTCACCTCCATCTCTTTGCTCTTCTCTGCTTTATTTCCTTGTTTATTTCTTTAATTCTGTGAGATTCTTCTTCCTTGTGTATCTTCTTTCTCTTACCACCCTCTCCATCTTCTCTCCCTCTCTCTCTCTCTCTCTCTCTTTCTCTCTCTCTGGCTCCATGCCGGCCCTATCGCTCTATTACAAAGACCTACTGATTCTCTTTCTCTTTCCTGTTTAGACAGAGGCCCTTGGAATGCAGCGGCTCAGGAGAGTTTTACGCTAGCCAAGCGTGAGGGGGGCGTCAGAAATGTAGCCACGTCCAGCCAGGCTGCCCAGTGCAGGGGGCAAAAACATGGAGGCACTGCAGCTGCTGGGGGGGTGGCATGATTGGCTCTTACTTGAGAGCCAGAGGCAATTTTTTGTTTTCAGGTGGGGCCATAACAGGGCCATAGTTCCAGTTCAGGAGACAACTAATGCCTCCAAAAGCTCCATAAGAGCTCTGTAATTCTCATAATAATTGAGTTAATACAAAGAGATCATTTCCTTAAGCATCAGCCATGCTACTGATATAACTCATTCCATACGGTATTTAGCAAGCTGTGCTTGGTCCTCTAGAAAAGAAAAGAAAATGAAGCATCCAGGTGCACTTTGCAAATAATAATAAGGGAAAAAACAAGGATAAATAAGTAATGTAGAATGAATCAATTTGCTGATTTCAAAATCTGCTAATGCCAGTCAATGCAATACAAAACCTGATCTACTTATGACATATGTATTAAAGACCTTTAACTTAACGTACATAAAAGTCAAGAGGTCAACCTACATGAAATCTGGCAGGCATCATCTTTTGAGATATTTCTTGAACAATTATGATTTTTTGAAAAAGCGTGAGAATTGCCATTTTCAGTGTAATTTCTAGGAATACATTTAGCAACTACATATTTAGTAACTTTACTTAAATCCTGAAGATGTTGGTTCAGACTCCACAACCAACATCTTCAGACTCTACAACAGCCACATACACACACCAAGGACTGATAACTGCAGTGGTTCTTGCAGTGGTACCTTTAAATTATATATTTATATGTCTGTGTTTTTTTTTCGTTTTTTTTTTCTAAACTTTACATAATTGTGTTACTATCTGATCAAATGAGTGCGAACTTTTGACTGGGACTCTATGGAACATGTTGCATAAATATTAGTTATTGTAATGTCAGCCTGGCAGTGATGAACTAAACCCATACTGTATTCAGTAATGCCAGAGCTGTCCAGCCGATACCTGCCAGGGGCGTCATGTGTAACTAAACACACCCTCCTTTTCATGCCGGTCCAGAAAAACAGAAAGATGACTTCACAAGTTGCATTTGGAATGAATGGCATGAGCAGAATGATAATGGCAGATTGGGCCTGCTGCTTCAGGGTTGATTTTGGGAAAGCGCTTGCTTGTGTTCGAACGCGCTCGGTGTTTCTACAAGACACCGGAGCTGGGGAACGCTCTTTAATCTGCGTTTCAGAGACTGTGGATGCCCCCCCGCCACCCCTCCGCCCATACCGTCCTGGGTAAACACCATTAAAGGGTGATGCGAGGGAGCTCAAAGTTGAGTCAATATTATCCAGAACAATAAAGTCCTTCACAGTGTGCTAAGGATGAGTTCATCTCCAACCTCCTGATGTCTTCTGTGCGCACGTACGTGTGTGTTGTACCTCCAAATGTGTGTGTGTGTGTGTGTGTGTGTGTATGAATGTGTGTGTGACCATGGCAGAAGTGTCTCCACAGCAGATGGACTCATTTTGTAAGGCCTAAAAATAATCACTGGGGGAGCTGCCTGAGCCATAAGCATGAAACTAGGCCTCCTTCAAGGCCTACAAATAGGAGCAAGATGTTTAGCAGTTTCTGAAAAGGATCTTATTCTGACCCCTGTGGAAAAACCTACACTCTGCATCAAAAGTTTGGGGACTTTTGCCTTGTTCTCTTGCCTCCACAAAGATTCACACAGCTAGTTGTTACTTTAGCACTTGAACACTTTGTTTTTGTGATGTCAGAAAAAACAACAGTTTTACATAATTCTGCCTATTTATGTAAAATTGTTTGCAGCAATTTAGCCCCGCCTATTCACACAGAAGCTCTGAGGAGTGTTTCTACCCTTGCTGCTTTTTTAATGTATTGCAATACAGGGCAGTCTGTCAGTATGAATCTCATTTGCATGTAGCAGTCTTAAAGGCACAGTACCAAAAACAGCTCACTTAAGGGTTAAAGAAAGGCTGAAAAATTAACATGTAGAAATAAATTATATAATAAATAAATAAACTGATCCATGTTACTTTGACCAGTAAGAACATGCACGCACTGACTATGAGGGCAGAGTGTAACTAGTTCAAAGAAACATTAAGAGGGAATAAACTGATGGCCAATGACATTCAGTTTAGTAGCTATAAAAAGTGAAAGGTTTAAGTGCTGACATCACAACAATGTGTGGGTGTGGCCTTTGGTTTTATTCACAGGCTCGCACTGTCAAAAGCAGGATGTCCAAGTGATGTTTGATATATATATATATGT
>JBBPCZ010000156.1:21224768-21235415 GCA_037974445.1 Brycinus macrolepidotus | reverse complement strand
CATTGTTCATTTTTAACACCGTTTTGACACCTGCTGTTTACACTCACTTCAAATTATGTGATAAACGGAGCAACAGAATGACTTGTGAAAACATCTTGTCAAATTAGCCTAAATTATAAATACTTGTTTTTGTAGTAATTTTAATCTAAGGGATCTATCAGCAGATAATTTCGCTTATTTCCAGGAATAGAATTAAACACCTTGATTTGATAAAGTGACCAAAAGCAAGTGAAAGATGTGCAAAATATGTGGAATAGTAAACACCCCTGCAACAGTCTCATAATGAGAAATTAGGTCTTTTGACAAAATTTAGGATGATTTCACTTCATATATTGCAGTGCAGTACTTGCTGCTGCTAACAGTGAGATGGCAGCCGCTCCTCTTTCTCCTGGCCTCGTCCCACAAAAGCTATAGGAGGCCTGAGTTTTGCTTCATCGCTGCTTTGATTTCCATGGAATTAAAAGTGGCACAATGGTGGTGTGGAGGAATGGGGCAACTGCCATTAGTTCATAACACGGAGGCATTTCCTCTGAAAGAGTGTTGTAGATTTAAAGAAATAACTCTAAAGATCCCATTTTGCACTCTGAGGTGTTCTCAAGTCACCGGATACTTACTTTTGAAATGGTAGCACGTTAAAGGGATCATATTCTGCTTTTCCACTTTTAACGTTTGGATGTTATACCAAAAACCAGTCGCAGTTTTCAAATCTTCATCCCTTAGAATTAATCAAGCTGAGAATGTTAATTTACCTTTAAGAGGGATATATTGTTTTGATTGGCGGACCATGTTCAAAAAGCAGTCTAGGCTGAAACACTTCTCATAACTTTAGCATGAATGGGCAGGGATGACTTTAACATGAATACGATAAGATAAGAAAATGCTTTATTAATCCCATGGGGGGGAAATTTGCATTTTTACATTTGCATACCTAATAAAATAAAAACTATACAGTTTAACAGTATAATATAAAAAACTGTCCAATATACAAAATATCATATACATACAAGTTTGTTATATATAATATATATATTTGTGTGTGTGTGTGTGTGTGTTTGTGTGTATGTACACCGTGCATATCTGTAGATGCCCACTGCTGTAGGCTGCTGTAAATGGATGAGGCATGATTTTTTGTTTAAAGTGAGGAAAATGTGGTTTTCCACAATATGGGCCCTTTAAATATAACCATCCTCTGTTTCCGTTACCTAGCCCATCACGCTCTTAAGGCCTTGATTAAGTGAACGCAGGGAGTCGGGCAGGGTCGGAGGCCAGCGCACTAATCCCATCCAACTCGAATTTGTCCCTTCGCTGCTCCACTTGTTACGGAGCAGCTTCCTTCCATATATTTTATGTTACATTCTTGCGTTATGATGCCTAATATACCAAATGTTCCTACTCTACAGTCCTTGGCAGGTGAATGTTTTCATAAGCAATTAATTACTGCTCCGTCTGGCCCTGAGTTTGCTATTAAATGTTTTCGGCCGTATGTTGCCATGGCTAGCAATCAAGCTAAATACAGGCTGCTGCGTGTCCCACTGCCCAGGCCGTGGGCTGTTCCTTATTAGTGTCCAACCTCAGTGCACGTCCCATTTGGAGGTCCAGAGGCCTTATCATCACCGTCTCATCGCTATGAACACACACTCCGTGTCCGCTGAGTGTGCTGAAGTAGACTTTGGCTCGGGGAGGTATTTGGGGAAAACTGAAATATTCCTCTTGTTTTTTGGGCCTTCGTTCCGGGCTGCTAATGCGGTATAGCAGTGGCTTCCAGGGCTAGTGCTAGGAGGAACTAGCGTATGCTTGCAGTGTTTCTGCGCTGTATTTAACCTTAATGAGGTCTCCTGACCTCCTGGCTGGTGTATGATATCAATCTCCTCTTCCCCACTGTGATAATTTGATTTTTTTTTTTTTTGAAGGAGATACAAATTAGCAAGAAGGAAACGATCCGTTTGCAGGGAGAGAGAGAGAGAAAGAGAGACTCGCCGGCTTTGGAAAAAGCACCTTTTTAGGGCCGTTCGGGGACCCATATCTATCTGAAGGCACAGGAGGGTCACCCTAACCGGTTGCAGATTGAGAGAAGGCAGATCGTTCTACCAAAACAAATATCCCCGCTAACTACTGGTACTGCTGCGCTGGAACCCAAATTTGCTCTCGCGCGCTTCAGCGGCGTGTAAGGCGGGATGAATTACGGGGTAACTTTAGAATGGCAGGCCGGCCCGTGAAGATAAACATTTTAAAAGTGAACGCAGATGTGTGTGCCATCAGACATCTGAGTGCTTTCTTTCCTTTTACCTTCCTTAATAGCTGTCAGCGTCAGTCCAGCCTCCAGCAGTATCGATCCCAGCTCAAGGCAGAATATTAAATTCAGTCCTGGTAAGCAGTTTACATTAATTCAGGTGCATGGACTTCCATTAAAGAGCTCGTACTCTACATTTGTCTTGTATTTTATATTCCTCCCCTTTATGTACCAACCTCTCTTCATTCTTTAGAATGAACTGTTTTTTCATTGTTTCTTTATGGCCGATATATGTAAATGACCTCCGCTCTGATGGGCTACATTGTATTGTGCTGAAGTAACCCATATAATATTCAGTGTGAGTGGGTGGGGCTAAAGATTTGGCTGCATGGACTTATATTAAAGAGCCCATTCCCTACATTTTTCTCATATTTTATATTCCTGTGTACTCACATATGTGGTTTCATGTACCATTTTACAACCTCTCCATTCTTTAGAATGAACTGTTTTTGTTGTTTTTAAATACGATATATGTAAATGCCCCCCCTTGTAATGTTCAGTGTGAATAGGCGGAGCTAAACTGTTATAGTCTGAATAGACACGTGTATGTAAATGTGTTAGTTTTTTGTTACATCACAAAAACAATGAATTCACCAGTTTTATATATGGACTGTATGGGCTGGGGAACGAAAGGTACCTTTCGAAACATGTTTACATTTAAACTTTTTATTTAAAAGTAAGGGGAAATTTGGTTTTCAGCGATAAGGGGCCCTTTTTTTTCAACTGCAGCCTGATTTTGTTTGAGTCAGCTATTGAAAAAAAACAAAACAAAACAAAACAAAAAAAAAGGCTTTCTCATTCACACTTTGTCACTTAGTTCTACTTTCTGTATTAAAATTAATTTTTCTCACCTTCTCTTGCCAGCTGTGCACTCACTGCTTGGCTGTCGGACACAGTTTGTCCTTTCAGTCAGAATCAGCTCTCAGTGTGGACCGGTGGAAGTGAAAACGAGGTGTCGGACAAACTTCTTCAGATGTCAGTCGCTGAATTATTATATTAGTTGTGGATTTACAGTATTATTTGAATATAAACTGGATAATTTTGTGTAATAAAAATAATCACTGGTCTTGATGGTGGGCAGGTAACCTACAGCTGACCCCCAAATACTCTACTTGAACTGCGTTCATTATTAACAGTGTTAGGATTAGAACCAAGACTAGGATTAGGATTAGGTTGTCGTAGTCAGAGTGTTATATTTGGATTAGGTTTAGGTTTTGGTTGAGATTAAGTTTTGTATTTGGGTGAGTTTTAGGTTTAGGATTAGGTTTAGGTTTTGGGTTGAGATTAAATTTTGGACTTGAATGAGTTTTAGTTTTAGGATTAGGTTTTGGGTTGAGATAAAGTTTTGGATATGAGTGAGCGTTAGGTTTAGGTGTAAGATTATGGTTTACCTG
Source organism: Brycinus macrolepidotus (assembly GCA_037974445.1). Lineage (NCBI taxonomy): Eukaryota > Metazoa > Chordata > Actinopteri > Characiformes > Alestidae > Brycinus > Brycinus macrolepidotus. Next base: position 21,231,731 of record JBBPCZ010000156.1, on the reverse strand, counting down.
GAGAGTAAGTACATGTAGGGTTGTCTGGAGGTTAAGTTTTGGAGTAAAGTGTATTTTTATGTTTAGGATTAGGTTTAGGTTTGGGGTTAAGATTAAGTGTTGGATTAGAGTAAATGTTAGGTCTAGGATTAGGTTAAGACTGTAGGAGGAGATTAAATTTTGGATTTGAATGAGTTTTAAGTTTAGAATTACATTTTGGGTTGAGATTAAGTTTTGGATTTGAGTAAGTGTTAGGTCTAGGATTAGGTTTAGACTGTAGGAGGAGATTACATTTTGGATTTGAAAGAGTTTTAAGTTTAGAATTACATTTTGGGTTGAGATTAAGTTTTGGATTTGAGTAAGTGTTAGGTTTAAGATTAGGTTTAGGTTTAGGGCTAAAATTAGGATTAGGTTTTGGGTTGAGATTAAGTTTTGGCTCTGAGTGAATGTTTGGTTTAGGTTTAAGATTATTGTTTGTCTGGAGATTATGTTTTAGATTTGATTAAATGTTAGACTTAGGTTTTGGCTGGAGAGTTTTGGATTGAAGTGATTTTTTTTGGTTTAGGATTAGGTTTAAATTGGGTTAAGATTAAGTTTTGAATTTGAATAAGTGTTAGATTTAGGATTTGGTTTAGGTTTTGGGTTGAGATTAAGTTTTGGATTTGAATAAGTGTTAGGCTTAGGAGTAGGCTTAGCTTTTTGGGTGGAGATTACATTTTGGATTAGAGTGAGTACAAAACTCAGAATTAGGTGCATGAATGGAATTTGGCCAAAATATATATTTTCGTTTCAGCATTCTGTTCAGTGGGAAAATCCTTGTAACTCATGGCCTGCAGTGGATTAGCGCTTCATTTTACTTTAGTACGCTTGTTGATGATGCAACCCATCTCATCTTAGGTCAATAGCGAGTGAGACTCTCAGAAAGATCCCAAAACCTGATTTCTTTCTGCTTGCTGAGTGACCGATCCGGCCTGCACAGCGAGCTTTTTCTCCCATGCCTCATGCTGTCTGTTTCAGGAAGTGGTGGTGCGGTTAACGTTTTCTCTGTGCGTTTTCCCTCTCCGCTGTTACACATGTAATCAGCTCGCCGTCCAAACCACACACTCCACCACAATGTCAGCGAATCGCGGCCCTCTCTCGCCGCTACCAGGCCAGTAACCAATCGCGCCGGGCTGTCCGTCACGGAAAGGTGAAGCGTAGGCCACAAATCCCCACATTAATCACAAGAGACAGCTGTAATGGATGCCTGACGTTTTCCCTTCGATTAGCGGCCATGAGCGCTGATATTAGCGCTGGGAAAAAACAATATTTTCCTAACCGACGTCCTCCCCAGCCGCCGCTGTGTTATTTTTAGCCGAAAGCTTCAGAGTGAGCGTATTGATGAGTCAGGGTGTATTACATTGCAAAGTTATTTATTGTTTTGTCTCCTCTTTAGGTCATCACACTCGGCTGTACGTCATGAGTTGTTGACATTGTTCAAAAGGCAAATAGACTGGACACATGTCTCATTTAAAAGGATTGTCTGGCAAGGAATCAAATTTGCAGTTTTACTTCTCACTCTGAATGGAGTCAATCAGCCAAGACATGTTTGGTATCTATGTTTCTGGAGGCTATTAGGCTAATGTAGCTAACAATTAATGGAAGTTGGCATGGTGCTTGCCTCAAAGAGTACTTGTAAAACTGGAATTTCATCATTTTTAAAAAATCTCCCATATTTCAGTGTTGAGATACGAACAAAGTCATTCAGAGTGTGTTTGGTGTTAAATGATTCGTTGTAGAGAAACCTTTTTACTTAGATTTCTCGACAGTGGTGGTGAATGGCACCAGGGGTCACGTCTGCAACACAATTATATCCATTTTATTTTCTATCCAAACCTACCAGTGAATCTTCACATGTCTTTTGAGGGTTTGTCTGGAATATTGATAATGGTAAAATAGTGGCTGAACAATGTAAGTTGTCACTGGGGACTATTTTCCCTCACAACGCCCTCCATATATCCCTCCACCATGAATGGATTTAGTTTTTATAACAACAGCATCTCAGAACAATGTCTCAGGCAATGTATTCATAACCCCTCCATGTAATAACTTTCTATGAGGGAGCTTTTAGGGTCTGGTTCCATTCACCACTACTGTGAACAATTCTGACTCTGACAGTTTCTTTAGAACAGAGCAGTTCACACCAAATCACTCAGAATGACTTTGTTTACATCTTAACCACTTCATTACACAGGAATTCTGGAAAATGGGTGGAATCCCCTTTAAGAAATCTCTTACAGACTTGCTTATCTATAAAAATGGACAAAAGTACATCACACAGCTATGAGCAGTAGTAGCATAAACTGCTGTCGAGGGACCAAAAATATGTTATCTAATATGCAGATAATTATCAGACTAACCATGGCCTCACTCTGACTCCCATTTTTCACCTCATGTTCAGAGTGCCTGCTCGTGATTAATCTGAAGTGATCCCATTCGCTCCAACCACTCAGGTCCAGTTTGACGTGTTAAGCCAGTATGCAAAGTGAGAAACCTAACCAGTACAAACAAATATTTAACTGGTCATGGATTTGATTAAGTTTAGGGTCAGTTTGGCAGACGAAGTGCATGTTTACATGAAAAGATCCCTGTTAATATGTTCGCTGCTCCAAATGTTGACCTCATTCTTGGCCGCTGGGGTTTTGAGCCTAATCAAAGTTGATGTGTGCAGTCTGGTAGCCATATTGCAGCTGTGGTATCCACCCATGTTATTGCACATCTGGAGAAAAGAACTCCAACAGCGCAGATGCCATGCCACTCAACGGCAAACATGCCAACCGGTGCCAGCTAGTAAAGCATGTCAACATCAGAACATCTGTAAGTGAACTATGAGGTAACGACTGACAAACTAGAGTTCTCAAATGAAACATCTACTCTTATGGCCTGCATGGCAATTTCCAGCATACAGTAACTTGTTTCTCACAAATGTTGGCACTAGACACCTTAGGCTCATGTGCAGTTGCTCCAAAGTGTCCTGTTCTATTGATCAGTGCTTTCTGTGGAGATTATACACCTGTGTCAGCAATGGGAAAAACTCCACCAAAATTCTGCAAAATTAAAATGTGAATATGTAAATAGTACCCAGAGTGGTTTGGTGTGAAATGCACTGGTCTTGAGAAACCAGTCAGAATTGTTCCAGTTGCGGTTAATGGAACCAAACTTCTGTTTCCAAAAGCGCCCTCACAGAAAGTTATTTTTATCAGAGGTTTGAGATGAAAAAAAAATATATATATTTCAAGCCATCTTATTATGGAGTTGTACATGCAGGGTGCTGTGAGGCAAAATAGTACCCAAAGCAAACTTATTTAGTTCAGATTTGCCACTACTGTCTATAGCTTCTCTACAATGAACCAGTTCAAACCAAAGCCACTCAGAATGACTATGTTTATTTGAATTGTATTATACATAACTTTTGGAAAGAAATGTGTAGTTCCCCTTTAGAGTAGCTGAATTCAATCATTAAAAGTGGTGTCTGGATACTTTTGGACATATGGTGCCTTTTTTGGACCTAATTTTCTCTGTTTGTCCTTTTCTGACGAGCAAAATTTTCCCAAACAGGGATCAATTAAACTGAGGTTAGAATGTGGTGAACAGAATCTGGGCCATATTCTTGCATACTGTACCCATTATCCTCCATGTGTTACTATTCAGAGAACTTCCTAAACATTTCCTATAATTGACCTTTAACATGCCAAATAACCTGACGAGAACCGATTTGAGTCCAGAACGGCACTTCAGTCAGCGGTGGTAAATGCCAGTGCTGAAACAACACACACAAACACACTTTAAACTGCACAGTTGTTCCTGAATAAACACACGGGTGACAGGTAGTCACTAAAAGCATAAATATTTCACAAATATATGGTACAAAAATGAGTTCACCTCTCAGAAATAAATGAAAGTTTGTTGATGAAAAAAAAGTAACCACTCTATAAGCCTTCATGTAAACTGATGTGTGCTAATCTTTATAGCACACTAATTGACGGGTAGAAGAAGTGTTAAGGGGTGGTTATCCTCACCAAAGGGTGCCAGTAAATTTAACCACGACTGCATGGTCTTTCATAATGAGAAGAATGCAACCCGAAAGACCACTGGCCATCTGGAAGCTGGCAAGAAACAGAAGCTATGGCGTTAGCATTTGGTTTACAGCACAACGCTAGGCTAAGTGAGACTCATTTCCTTTTCTCAGCCTCCATACATACAGCAGCCTTTCGTTCTCTTGGTCTCTCCATAATGAAAGCCCATGCCGGAGGCTTGATTTCCGTCCCCACAGCGTGCAGCGTCCGCAGGGAGCGCTTGTGGAAAACTTCATACTTTTAGCAATCATTTGTGGCTGGCTAATTTGCTCTCTAGCTCGAGTTTACATTCCAGAGTGAGACACAATCTATTTTTGCAGAGTTTCAGAAACGAGCAAGCTTTTACATGACATGCTCTGCTTCCCCCCTCCCCGAGAGGCTCTGTGTCGCACCGCCAGGGCCGGAAACCACCACCGAAGTGCCATATTTACATTTTCGATGCAAGTTCTAACACTGGTCAACTAAATTAGTATATTTTCTCTCCCACTGCCTTTTTTTCCTCCCACATGTTACTCTAGTGGTCCTCTCCGTTCAGCTAAATCCCCTTGCAGCCTTGTTCCTTTTCTGAACGTGACAGAAAAGATTAACAGTGTATATGCTTACATGCCAAGGCGCAAAACTGTAGCCCTTTTCTTTTCACCTCTGTTCTCGCTCACTCCGCTGCTAACCTGGCTTTTTCTCTGGATGTCGCTTGTAAGTGCATGTGTGTATACTCGTTTTTGTTCAAAACATCCTTAAAACTTGTTTGAACCAACGGGATCAACAAAAAGCTTTTCAAAACTACAAGAACAAAACCATATCTTTTCGGTTTCCAAGGCTAAGGTTTGGGTTAGGTTTAGCATTTGGCTTAGAAAATTATCATCACATATAGCTGCTCTGGTGTTTCACCCACATCCATTGCTAACAGGTGTATAGAATCAAGCACATAGCCCTGCGGTCTCCATAAACAAACACTGGCAGTAGAATGGGTTGTACGGAAGAGCTCAGGGACTTCAAATGTGGTCCTGTCATGCTTTGCCACAGGTCAGTTCATTTCTGCCTTACTAGATCTGCTGCTGCACCCAAGCCAAGGATCCTTATGTGCAATGCCAAGCCTTGGCTGAAGTGGTATACAGCGCACAGATACTGGTGTTGTAGAAATGTGTTCATGCATAATGCCAGCAGTAAAGTTTGGTGGAGGAGGGATAATGGGCTGGAGCTGTTTTTCTGGGTTTGGTACCCTTTGTTCTAGAGAAGGGTGATATTAATGCTAAAGCATACGAAGACATTTTACACCATTTTACACCATTACATGCTTCCAGCTGTCCAGTAACACTTTCCTGTTCCAGCATGACCGTGCTCCTGTGCACAAATCGAGGTCCATAAAGACATGGTTTGATGAGTTTGGTGTGGAAGAGCTCCAGTGGCCCACAGAAGCCATGACCTAAACCCAGATGAACACCTTTGGGATGAATTGGAATGTCGATTGTGAGCCAGACCTTCTTGTACAACATTAATTCCTGACCTCCCAAATGCCCTTTTGACTGAATGGGCAAAAATTCCCACAGACACGCTCCAAAAACTTATTGAAAGCAATGTGTGAAAATATGGGCTGTTACAGGTGCAGAGGAGTAGCATGGTATAGGTGTGAGGGTCAGGTCTCCGCATACTGTTGTATATATGTGGAATATATATATTTATTTAAAATTCACATATATTATTAAAACATACGTACTTACATATATGTAGTACATATGGGACTTGACCCTATGTCCTGACATTGCGTAAAAAATTGTGTGTGTGTGTGTGTGTGTGTGTATGTGTGTGTTCCACTGGCTGGCTGCGTGTTTCCTACTGTCTCAGGAGTTTATTTCAGATCCAGTACTGGGAAAGCGATTCCCCACTGGCCAAGTGAAATGGGGGTGACGTAAGTTTATTGTTTTGTATCAATAATTCATTTACCCTGTTATCCCAAACCACACACGCCCACAGCAAAACACACCGACCCTCAGAACTCTCTGTGCTATCTCCTGGCAAAGTTTAGACAAATATCAGCAAACGCTGCGTCCCCCAGTAAAGGGCCACCCCCCCACCATCCTCAGCCTGCTTGGCCAGTTGTCCGTTTTCACAATAAACTTCTCTAATGGACTCAATGCTGGACAGTTTTTGTGCATGCCTGCAGGAGAGAGAGCTCATATTTTCTCCACTACAGCTCTTCTCTATGGTTCGTTTTTCGATTTTTCACTTTTGCCTGGTCCCCCCTTCATTGAGCTCTGCTATTCATTAAAATACACTTTTGTCTGAATGAGGGTACAGTATTTCAGAGCTGAGAGTTTTTGAGATCTACAGCTAGACGACTAAAATAACGAGCAGGTTAGCACTGAATGAGCTAAATGTAACAGTAGCAGTAGCAGCCATCCTGAAGGCACAGTTCAATTAGTGCTGAACGGCTTCTTTCTGAACTGAACTGAAATCATCCATGTCTCCATGAGTGTGTTAGGTCACACCATTTGAGCTAGTTGCTTGGCACCAAGGTGCTTCACCAGAAGCTTCAACACCGCTACCACATTTCTCTCGGGTGACAGTTTGAACTCTCAATAAACACCCCTCCCACTCTGACTCATGCTGTTAATCTTAACACCTACAGGCTTGTACACTGCCTGTTAAAAATTTGGGGACATTTCTTCTGGAAAGCAGCCCATTTTACATTCCAGTTACACAATAAGCTCAAACCTGCCTCAAAGGAGAACATTTCATTAGTAGCTCCACAAAGCTACTAACTGAAGGTACTTAATTATACATAACATGTATGGGACTTATATTACATTTATGCAATTAACACACTGACATACACACACACACACACACACACACATTCAAACAGAGCAGC
>JBBPCZ010000156.1:21142757-21162626 GCA_037974445.1 Brycinus macrolepidotus | reverse complement strand
CATTGCGTGTGTGTGTGTGGTATTGTTCATAGGAACATTTTACTCGTCTTGTAGCTTGCTGTTTCACCCTGGTTTTCACACACACACACAAACACACACACACACACACAGGCTCCTTCCTCCTCTACCTCTCTCTGACCCTGAGCTACCTCTCACTAAGAACATCCATAAACTTGTTTTCGCAGGTATTATGTTGATGCCATTGCTAATAATATATCCATCATCTCAAGCTATTGAGCATAAATGAGTCAGACAGTGTGTGTGTGTGTGTGTGTGTGTGTGTGTGTGTGTGTGTGTATGTGACTCAGACGATGGCAGCAGTATCAAAGAAACAATGTTTATTCAAGTTAAACGATCAGTAATCGGCCTCATACTTCCCATACTGAACACACACTGCAGAAAAAGTCAGAAGTTCTGGGTCTTTTTTAAGTGTTTCAAAATGAGCATGTTTCCTTCATCACTTCACAACAATGTACCATCTTAATTATACGCTGTTTAGACTTGACAACAAACTGAAAGAAACACCTTAAAGTTCTGCCTTGGGAGTAAAGCCAAAGGCCACGCCCACTTTCTCCCCTTGTTGTGATGTCAGCTCTCTTTATCACTCAAACCTTTCAGGTGTTTAAAGCAACTTTTCGACCGAAAGGGCTTCGATTTGAGCTGTTAATAGTTACATTATTGAAAAGCTGCTTTTCACACCAAGGAGACACTCTTTCTCTCTCTCTTTTTCTCACTCTCTCGCTCCCTTCTTATTTTTCTCTCATCTTCTATCATTGCTATTTTTTCTTTCAGTCTTTCAGTCTTTCTGTTTTCTTTGTCTACTCTCTCTAGCTCTCTCTTTCTCTCTCTCTCTCTCTCTCTCTCTCTCTCTCTCTCTCCCCAGTAGCTCTGTACTGTCCTTGCTGATGGAGAGGCTGAACTTTGGGGCAGGATGTGCACTCATACTCATACACACACACACACACACACACACACACACACACACACAGTCACCCAGCCCAGCTGAAGAAACAATAGATTTAGAATTTATTGCCGGTGTTGTGCTCTCAGCCTTCACGATGGAAACCTCTGGGCTGCAGCATCGCCTCCAAGAGAGAGAGAGAGAGAGAGAGAGAGAGAGAGAGAGACAGAGAGACAGAGAGAGACACACACACAGAGAGAGAAAGAGAGAGAGAGAGATGGAGAGATAGATAGTGAGATAGAGACAGAGGGGGAGAGAGAGAGATGGAGATCACTCTGTGTGTGTGTGTGTGTCTGTAAACCAGGATTATAACCCCAGTGATTAAAGAGTGTGGAGCTCAGGGTTAACCTTAAGGGAGCCCTGACCGTTAAAATCGCCACCTCGCGTTCAAATACGATGTCGAAAATAAATGTTTTGTTTGTCATAAAAAATGTCAAATAGGCAAAACTCTCCATTAGTAGGTCGCCACCGTTGCCCTGTGATGATGTCACATGGTTGCAGTGGTCCTGCAGAATACAGACGAATAAAAAGGTGTTTGGGTTGCTCGGTGTCCCGCTCCAGCTAAAGCGAGAGAGGCTGAATCCTGTTCCTCGCTCACAGGCCGAGAGGCACAGCAGCCACTGGATTCCGCAGCTGAACCGGCCAAGCGCTGGTATAGAGAGTTGGTCTGTTTTTAATGATAAAGTGTGTTAAATATATTTTAATAGTGTCGGTGGGGGGCCATATTGGGGGCTCCACAGTCAGGGTCCCCTTTAAACCTATCTCTCTCTCTTTCTCTCTGTCTCTTTTTCACTCTCTCCACATTTCTCTCTCTGCCCCATCTATCTCTCTCTCTCTCTTTCTCGCTCTCTCTGTATTTTCTCTCTACCCCATCGCTCTCTCTCTCTCTTCTTCCTGTATCTCTTTATCTCTTCCTCTTCATCTTATCTTTTTCTTTCAGCTCTCTCTCCCCTCTGCCTTCTTTCTTCTCTTTCTCTCTCTCCCTCTCTCTCTCTCTCTCTCTCTCTCCCTCTCTCTTTCTCTTTCTCTCTTCATCTCTTTCTACCTCTACCTATCTCTTTCAATCTGCCTCTCCTTCCTTCCACTCTCTCCATTGTCTCCCTTCCTCTGTCCCTTTTTACACTGACGTTCAGATTTGAACTCTGAATATTAGTGATGGAGTCTGTTAGCCTGTTTACCGTGTTCTGGTCATGTTCTAGTTGCTTAAAAGCTGTTGTAAATACTTTGGTTTGTGTGACATCGCAAAACCAATAAAAAAAAATGGACTGTTTTGCAGCTTAGTTCTAAAGCTTTAACAGTGTTTACATACTACATAAAGTGAGGACAGTTTCCCTGAAAAGCGCCCTTTAAGAAACAAATCTGCGAAGAAAGCCTTCGTCTTGGATGAGAAGTTGTTGAAGTTCTGTCTTTATCTCCATCGCAGATAAACTCGTTATCTTGGCAAATCAAAGTGTGACTTCACTGAGATCTTTATTAAACTTCAAGCGGAGACCAGCGTGAGATCACCAGGCTCTTCCGCCCCGGAGAGAAGAATCTGCATCTGATCTTATTGTTTTTACAGGGATATTAAAGAGGTCGCTTTGATTTTTCGTTGCCGTAGGTAACGGGTCTGCACACACACACACACACACACACACACACACACACACACACGCCAATACGCACTAGTGTGTCTGTGTTTGTGTGTTTTTACTTTCCCTTCTTTCTCTCTTTGATGCCTCTAATCCCATCGCTTCCTAATTGGCACATTGCCAAAGTGTGAGGAGGAAAAGCCTCGTTCCAAACGTGAGTGTGTATTTGGGGCTGATTCAAGCACTCCATCTCACCTGAACTGATATCAGAGGTGGGTGTGGGGTGTGTGTAAGTGTGTAAGTACCCTAATTCTCACCCTGACCACAACAAAGACTTTCTCTGCAATACACACTCCTGTGGATACGTGTTGTCTTTAACTCAGCCCACATGTTGATAGCAATAATAATAATAATAATAATAATAATAATAATAATAATAATTTAGCAGTTTATTTCATTCTTTTAACCTAATTAACCCCCGTTCTCCACCTGACATACTTATATTCAGAGTGTGTAATTCATTTTGAGTGTAGTTCAGCATCAGGCATAGTCCAACCTAGTTTTAATGACCAGCAGCACCACAGTCCAGCTGACGTTTTAAACCTCAAACATCATTAAGAGACTCTACCCCAAAAACACTCACATTTCTGCTTCACTGAAGGCCAGTATTCAGAAAGCTTTATGACACATGCATAAACCTTTCAAGACAACTGACATAGGCCAACATAAACAGGCCTCTTCCAACAGCTGTCAGTTGTCATAACATTTGCTGAGGTGAAATGACATCAGAACTGTCTAAGGCAGCCTTTATGACAACCGAGTGAAATAAGCCTTCCTTACTGTTTATGTAGGTTCACGTCAGGCATAAAAGGTTTATATGAGTATCATAATGCCTCAACAATACTGCCTTTCAGTGAAGTGGTTCCAAATGTATTATTATGTTGAACTGGGTTCTATAACGCTCGTCTAACCAAGCAACAGTAGCTACAAAAGAATGCCTATGTGGGCGGAGCCTGGATAAGTCAATCAGAGATTAAAGGTTTAATATACCGCTTGACCACAAGGTAGGTTGAGAAAACATCCATAATTGTAAAACATTATGGTTGTAGTTAAAATGATGAACAGGCTGTGCAGGAATAAACATATCCAATCAAATTCTCATATCTCTAGTTGTTTGTTTGTTTGTTTGTTTATTTATTTATTCTACTTCATTTGAAACACCAGCTGATGTTTACACAGTGCAAACATTTCATGGCAAACAGATCATCTTTGGTCAGGGGGGTGCTAATATCCTCTTGTCGATATTCACCAGTATAGACCACCATGTCAAATAAATCTATTAAAGTAATGAAACCAGTTTTTAGATCATGCCTGACCATCAGAAGCTACATTAGAAGACATGTCCAGAAAGAATTAATCAGTCGGTCTAGTCCACATCCCACCTTTTAAAAGGCCTCACACGTTACCTGCCATCAAAGCTGTATTTGTCAGGACTGTAAGTGTGTGTGTGAGTGAGTGTGTGAGTGTGTGTGTGTTTCCCTGGGTGTCCTGCAACGACTTCTTTTCATTGTGTCTGTTAATGAGTGTACTTCCACAGCCTTTTATGTCCGAATACACAACGACGGCATCACACACTAACGGAAGATTCTGATTGATGGCTCTGGAGACGCTGAAGTGATAGTTCAGGCAAAATAATCAACCCCCCCTTTATCCCAAATGTAGTTGATCGGTCAAGACGTGTTTGGTGTCTGAAATCTGTTCTTTTGCTTAGCCACAAAGCTACTGTAACTAAGTAACGAAAGCTTAGTGTACACCATATAGCATCATACCTAAATGGTCACAAGCCTTTAACCATGTTGAGTGTTCACTGATAGACGTCCTTATGCGGTTTCTGAAAGTGTGACACTGTGTCGTCAGGCATGTTTTAAACCCTTTACCTGCTCCAAAAATTACTTTTTTGCATAATTAGCAGAAACATTGCTGTCCACAACCGATTTTGTTAAGAAAATGACTATTTATTTTTTTAAAATAAGTTTAAGGAATCCAGTGATATATGTAAATAATCAATAAACTGATTAAAGTGCCAAATAACAATTATACAAAAAAAAGGAAATCTGTACATAAAAAAATACAAGATTGGAATGTGTCTTTGGAGAGTCGCCTAGTTGACAACCTTATTGCTTTTTTTTTTTTTTTTTAAATGATTGTCTGAACTCATAGAACGTCTATAGGCTTTACAGGCTGGATTTGATCTTCATTGTCATCAACAATCGAACAGTCCCCAACAATCAATAACTGAAAGGCTGATTGACCTGCCGGTGGCGACAGAAATCACATTTTATACATAAAAGTCTGAGTTTGGATTTGATCCATTTGAAATTCGCCTTCCTGAATACAAATTCATCACCGTCCCGACTGAAAAATCCATAAATCCAAGATGCTGATGTACGGCCGTTTAGATCCGACTTGTTCTGACTGGTTTGTTTTTTATCTTCCAGCTTCAGCGAGCTTTGGGATAAATCCATGTGTTTTGGTATTTTCAGTTCAAGCCCATGCTCGATGAAGTAGTCTCTTTTGGCCTGGCTTTTCTATTGGCCGCTGTCCTCGGGTCACTGGCTTTCCAGCGTCCCCATTGGCTGAGGCTGCTGACCTCACTTTATCTTGGCTGGCTTCAACTCTTTGACTTGCATGTGCAGCGTTTTGTGGACCGCGAGCGTTCTGGACTGACAGAAACCTTTTCCGCACTCCTGACATTTGAACGGCTTCTCTTTAGAGTGGATGTACCTGCACACAGAGGGAGAAGGAGATAGAGGGGATCTGTTAACAGACAGCTCTGCTGTTCTTTAATGGTAAAAGCAGTGGATCTTCCGCGGCAGAGACGAATGCACCAAGGAAACAGGGTGATGTTTTGTGTAATAACGGTCAGTGTTAGAGGAGTTAGAAAGATTCCACTGTAATTCTGCGTGCCTTGGCAGCATTAGATCAACTCTTACGGCCTTATTATGGTCAATATTATAAAAGCAGAAGCACTTTGAGAAAATTGATCTGTACTCAAAGCCGAATTATGTTCATCCTGTGTAATTATATTATGTACTTTTTTAAAAAAAGTCAAGACGGAAAACCTTCTCTAGTAAGATTACACGTGAAAGAATCTCTCTGGGGGAAAACCGTAGCATTGAGGGTCTGTGTGCATCCATTTGAGATGCTTATGTGCTTCAGTTAAACAAGCAACAACACAGAGTTATGAACAATCATGGACAATAATATTTGTCTTCACGCATATCCCATATAGGGCTGCAACTATTCCTCAAACAAGGGTGGTGATGTCCATTTTTAAAAATGCTGATTTTTTAAGTGCTCTATAAAGTTCATATGATCCACGTGGCACCTGTGACAAACTGCAATACACAGCAGGAAGGATAGGGGGCGATATGACTATCATCATGCTGCACACTTGTCACGTATACAGAACTTTAAATAAAAGCAGTAAAAGGAAAGGAGCTGAAGAAGACTAAAAAAGGTTTGATTATTCCTTAATCTCCAGGTCAGGGCTACCCAAAGTTACGGCATTTGATTTTGGCCTGCCAGAAAGTTACCCTAACCCCTACCCTCTCTCCCTGTGAGAGAACAAACATGCTTATGCACCATATGTAACTTATTCAATATTTATTTTCCTTCTTAAATTTGTATCTTTAAGTATTTTAGTAACCAAACATAGTGTAATGTTTCAAAATACATACCAAACCTTCCTAAAAATAACAACCTTAACAACCTTCTAAATTTGTATATTGTCTTTTTGGCCCTTGGCCCAAAACAAATGCTGCACTTTATCTCTTCAAGACAAAACATTTAGACAACCCTGTTTTAGGCTTATAATTCAGTTGTTAATCTTGATATAGTAAGAAATATCACAGTAATATATAAGTTATGAAAATACAAGACTGAAGAAAGTTTGAGTTTTATTATTAAGCTATTATTTAGTGATTCCTAAGAATTGTTCAGTAATTATAGTCTCAAATATAATTCTACTCAATACTAAATCTTAAGATTAATAACTGAATAATAAGTCTAGGGTGCCAGGAGTCAAATGGTTCATTGAGTAAGAGAAGATAAGGTTAATGATTAAAGATAATCATTTCCTTGTTTTCCAGCTAGACTTACCGGTGGTCTCTGAGGTGGTCCTGCCTCCTGAAGGCCTTGTGGCAGATGTCGCAGGTGTACGGCCGCTCGTCCGTGTGCGTGCGCTCATGGATCAGCAGGTTGTAGGACTTGGTGAAGTGACGGCCGCAGAACTTGCAGACAAACTCCTTTTTGGTTTTGGACGGCAGCCGGCCGCGGCTGGGCTTCCTCTCGGGTGACGACAGCTTGGCCGCTGCGTCCAGCAGGCAGCCCAGGGAAGGCCCGCGTGCATGTGCGTTTGCACCGCTGTTCACGCTCAGGTCCTCGGCCTTCAGCGGGTCCTCCTGGGTGGCGGCAGCTGCCAGGTTGGCGAAGTCGAAGCGCGGCTTACTCTTGACAGACCCCGGGGAGGTGTCCTGCTTGGCCGGATGGACGAGCTGCGGCAGAAGGGGGATGGATGGCAGTGGGAAGCGAGTGTCCACCAGACCGGGCAGCTTGGAGAAGGTGCAGCGGGGCAGGGCAAACGGCGGGTAGCCCAGGGTCCAGTGGTGCAGGTGGACAGCGTGTAGGGCACTGAAGCTGTACACACCTGGCATGGGGTCCGCGGGCAGCTGAAAGCCACTGGACGTCTGGAGGAGGGAGTAATTGGCCAGCTGCAGGGACGGGTGGAGAGGCACGGGGGCAGGAAGAGTCTTACTACCCATGGTGGAGACTGTCCTAAAGGAGAGATGAAGAAACACATGAAGAAACACTTTAATGAGACTGAGGCGTATTCATATGAGACAGAGAAAGCAGTTGTTATCCGTTTTAGCAAGAACGCAAATGCTACAGGCCACAAAGTCTGGCAACGATGCCAAAATAAACCTGAAAGCATTTTCTCACAACCTGTTCATTAACCTCTTAAATTTGTTTCAAGAGCAACGCAATACTACAGTTCACACCCCAATTTCTACGCTAAATTTTTTTTTTAGGAGACAGTAAAGGTTATTAACACTGACACTGACTAAATGTGTGCAGAAAACTGCTGCGCTCCCACTGGTCCTCCAGCACATTTATTTCAACTCTAACCAGATCCACCTAATTCCTCCGTTCTGAAGCTCCTGAAGGTCATTCAAGTGTTTCCTTAGGAGTGTTTACAAAAGAACGACCCAATGGAAAGGAGGTTTTGGTGAAGCCTAACACATGCCAGTGTCTCAGGATGTTTAATTAAATTTCAAGATCTTGAAGGCAAGAGGGATTTCCCACCTTGCTTTACAAAAAAGAAGAAAAAAATGCATCCAAAACCTCAACTACCCTGGCTGAGCAAAACACCCCACGTCTGACAAGGTGATACTAGAAAAGCATGTGTATGCGCGCACACACGCTGTAACAGCCCGGCCTGCCAGACGTGAGTGGTGTGTGTGTGCGTGTGTGTGTTTTGGCATAGGCATTCCCCGCTCCCAGAAAATGCGCCTAGGGCGATGCAGCTGACAGAAACAGAAAGACAGCATGACATACCTGCAACGACTGTTTAATCTGGCCTGATACGAACACACACAAAGCACAATAACTGCTCTTTGTCTCATCACAGTCTTGTGACTGACACACATAGCAACTTGTTCTCTGTACCGTAAGATACCTGAAGGATGGTTTACCCCTCCTTCAACCTTTACCATCTGAAATGCACCTCCAGCCACATTCCATTCCTCTCCTACCATTCCGTCTTTCATTTACAGACATGGATGCTGAGATCCTGAAGGTAAAAAAAGAACTAAACTAAACCGTGCCACAGCCCGGCCTTCACCGCTGAGGTGACTGGACTTTAAGAAAAGCCACAGATTAGTGCAACCTGCTATGGCCTCCCAGCTTCAAGCTGGTGGACAAGGAGTGCCAGGTTTGATTCTGGGAGTAAATAAAAAGTGAAATAGCTCTAATTGGGCTTTGTAAGAGCTCAAAGCTCCCCCGGGGATTTAGGCGCTCTGATCATGGCCCAGAAGTAATTGACTTTTCCTTACAGGGTCATTAGAGGAGATCAGCTCTTGGCCCTGTTAACCCTTTGAAGTGAACATACCCCTCACAATGGGACTGGGGCAGGAGGGCAGATGGGCAATTACACCCGGGCACACCTAAAGCCCTCAGATGCCCGGCGTCTTAACCAGGCAAGACGTGCCAGTTCTGAGAGGGAAAAAGCGAACATGAGGAAACATAGTTTTATTCTGATTAATTTACATGTTTTTATCTCCCCATGAGATGACTTTAACGCTGGCTGTCCGTACAGGGTCCCTAACTGAGATTTCTCAAGTTTATTGAGGTTTCATGACATTTTTGACTAATTAGCTCAATTTGTGCACTATTCTGTTATTTTTCTGAGGACTGTTAGCATCGTTAGCTTGAACCTGCCTGACCTTGACAGATTTTTTTTTACTCAAAATTGTGAAAACTAAACAAAAATGTAAACAAATACCCATAATTAACACCTCTCGGGACTACTCGACTTTTCTTTGGTCCACAGAAACCTGTTAGAAGGTTATTCGTTTAGAAAGTTTGGGGTTTTTCCCGTCTGACCGTTTAAAGGTCGTCAAAGTGACAAGAGCCTCTTATTCGACGTGTATTGGGGGATTTAGGCAGGAATTTAGAGCCTCATGTGTGAAACGTCTGCTCTTTTTAGTCAGACGTGAAGCTATTATCACATTAGGTGAACATTTTTTGGTGTTTTTTTTATTTTTTATTTATTCATTTTTTGTCCGTATTCCAGAGCACAGAGACCTGTGCGGAAGGTTCGAACTGAAAATTAATAAAGGACAAAATAAAAGCCTTTAATTTAAATCACAAATATTATTATTAATATATTAATAAATCATAAATATGAAAAAGTTGAAACAACAGTCTTATTTAATGTATAGTGAAATTTCCAGCGTCTGTGGTCAGTCAGGTTGGCCAATTACTCAATAAACTCTTTAAGCAGACGGATTTAAATAATAAAAGGCACATTTAATTTTATATATATATTTACGAAATTACATAAACTCATTACTTATTTAACAAATATAACAAATACTAACTCATTACATATATTAACATTATAAAATAACGTTTAATATTTTATCGGCTGCACACATGCCGATTAGGTTTTAGAATAGAAAATAAAATGTAAAAAAAATCAGGTAAAATATTAAGTGAACGAGTGGAAGTGGTGGAGAATGTGAGGGGAGATGATGAGCATCCTCAGCTCCACAGAGGAATCAGGTGAAATCCACAACACTGCATTAACTAGAGCTCAAAATCTAAATGTTAAAACCATTCGACACTGAGCTTTAACATTGCAATTAAAACGGCAATTATTTTCGTTGCAAATCTCCATTTTTATCAGTTTCCCACCACTAATTTAATCGGAATGTGGCTGCACAACAAATTAATTCTGTTTGCACGGATTATTGGGGTCTGTTTTAGCAGTAAGAGCCACTTTAAAGATCATTTTTGTGAATAATACTAACGAATTACTTGCATCCCAACAGCTGCACATTAATTTCCCTTCGTTTTTGCCTTGAAACCCATCAGGAGTGGAATTTACAAAAAAAAAGACAAAAAAAATACTAAAACAATAAAAAAAAAACGGAAACTGCTAGCACTAAAGCAGGATTTCATTTCGAAAAACCTCCTGCAACGTATTTTTAACGAAAAAAAAAATAATATATATATATACATATATATATATAACGGTACGTCCGTGATGCTCGAACAACTGACTCTAATATACATAAAAAATTAAAAAATTGAAAAATGCACGGAGCCTTCGTTTAACCAAGAGCTGTTCATACTGCCCAAAAATGTGCATTAATACTTTTATTTTTATTTGCAAACTAAAAAAAACTGCTTAATAGTCACCATCAGCCCGTGCAGCCCAGTACCACCTGTTCACGCGCACCTGGGACCCTTTCCATTTTTCTCACAATTCTCTTTTTTAAATCACCTTTCAAACGCCTTAAACACTGTGGTTCCTATCTGTGCATGTAAGGGGTGTTTTTGGACGAATGCAAACTGGCTTTAAGACAGTTTTTACCCACTTTTTCTTTTCTTTTTTTTAGAAAAGTTGCAGTGCACGGACAGCTCTGCAACACAGACACAGCAAAAACGCTCCTGTTTCTGATTCAGCCGTTACATTTGTAGAAGCCTGAAGAGAGAAAACGGTCCAAAAATGAGGGAAGATGTGGAAATGTGAGTATATTTACCCGCTGTCGGCTCGGCCGGGGGGTCCTGGGGGTCTCGGGAGGCTGGAGGCTGGAGAAAGTCTGCAGAGGAACCGAGTTTTAAAACTTTCAGGCACTTTGGAGAAAGTTCTGCAGCATGTTCGCGCTCACACACACTCCTGCAGGGTCACACGGCCTGGACGTGTTCGCTTAAACACTCACACACACTCGCACACTCTCTCACACACTCTTCTCTCTCTCTCCCTCTCTCTGAGTGTGTCTCTCTCTGTCCTGCTCTCTCTCTGCACTTCCCAAACTCAAACCGCCTCTTTATCGCAGCGCCGAGCCCCACACTGCGCATGCGCGCCGCACGGCCCAACCCACACACACTCGCAGTGAAGTTTCTTACACTTCTCTCAGAGAGAGGAGCAGCATACACACACACACACACACACACACACACTGCAGATTGAGAGCATGCAGAGGACAAGAGCACACACACCACATGGGCACAACGGAGCTCATTTACACACTGCTGGATCACAATAAATGAATGTATATAATTAATTATTATATTATAAATATATAATATACGACGAACAAATATTATTTATTAGCATTATTATATATTATTATGTCAATTACATCATACTTTTAATAATATATTAATCATATCTCATTTTTACAGCGAAGTATATTTCAATTAAATGGTAGAATAAAATAAATAATTACTATCATTTAAAAATTTATTACAGAAAAAAAATCAAAAGAAATTGAGTAGCACGCCTGTGTATTTAGTATGATAAATAATAATAATAATAATAATAATAATAATAATAATAATAATAATAATATAAAAAGATTATTATTAATAGGTTATATGTGCGTGTCCCAAACAAATAAGTCACGTGCATATGATAAATAAATACATAACGAAATAAATACACAGCGGCAAAATAACAACCAAAATGGTGATGATGATGATGATGATGATAATAATAATAATAATAATAATAATAATAATAATAATAATAATAATAATATATGTGTGAGTGGGTGTGTGTATGTGTGTGTGTGTGTGTGTCGGCTGCAGCACCAAGAGCTGCTTTAGATGAGTTGGAGAAAATCCACATCTGTACACATCTGTCAGGTCACGCTTCTGGGTGCTCGAGGAGAGAAAGTGGACTCACACCGAACATTAAAAAAACAGGATTATGAACAAGAAGGCGTGTGTGTGTGTGTATGTGTGTGTGTATGTGTGTGTGTGTGTGTGTGTGTGTGTGCAGGGAAGTATTTTAATTACAGGAACAAAAAAATCAGTGTATGACCCTGAGGTTGGTTCACTTTTCCTCAGAGTCTCCTTACAGTTTTCTGTTCCACCTTAATTGATGAGGATTTACATTGTGCATAAGGTGGAGCAGAACACACACACACACACACGTGCGCGCGCACACACACACATTAGGGGCTCTATGGCCTGAGTAATGTTACTAATTAGAGCTTAAAGCTGAATTAAAAATCTAAAGAAACGCTTGGCGTTTTTGAACTCAGCAGGCAGGTTATGCGTTCTGAACTCTAGCTTTCTTTTCTTCTCCCGCATTAAAGGATCACAGGCTGTGTGAGCTGCAGGCTCTGTGTGAAAGTGTTGGCACCCCCCAGCACAGCCGGTTGATGTGTATTGTGCTGAAAACGCGCTCTAAACGCGCCCCCTGCCGGACATAGACGGTACTGCTCCTTTTTAATTTTGCTCGGGTCCAGTGTGTGTCCTGCACTTTTCTACCGTGTTTGTTTTTGCTTTAACGCTTCACTTTTGACCCCATGAACGAGTTTCTGTGCTGAAGAGCTTCATCAAGTGTATCAAGGCAGAAAACGTGCAGTATGACTATAAGACCTCAGGGCTAAGATTGGGAGACTCTTCTTGCTCCAATACACACATTTTGTTTTCATGTTTTGACTTCTGACTGCTGTATTTTACAATGTAAGTAGCTACACTTCACATTTTTTGAATTTGTAGCAGAGGTCAATGTAAAGACATCAGTTCTAATTTGATTTCTAATGGGAGCCCCCTGTGGATATGGAGCAGATTTGTGGGAAGGTGAACTCTTATGTACAAATCGTTGTCAGAAAACAAGCCAAAGTGTCTTCAAAATGGTAACAAGCTTGATGTATGGAGACAAGTTTCAGAGTGTTCTCTCCAGTCCATAAAGCCCGTGTGGAACATACTAGAACAGCCTGTTTTGAATTCATGGCTTTTGTGATGTCACTAAAGCCAGCATGTTTACATGTATCCCCCTATTCATTCAACCAAAATGTAAAATTAATCCCCATCCACTCATGTTGGATGTTATAAGGAGTGCTTGGACTGCTTTTGAATGATGTGCAATGCAGGGCTGCCAGTCAGAACAGAGCGCCTGTGTGTGTGTGTGTGTGTGTGTGTGTGTGTTTGGGGTGGGAAGGGGGTCGTTTTATTTGAACACACTGAATGTTCTTGATTCAAATGTGAACAGCATTTCCCCTCAAAACATCCTGTTCCTTTAGAGAAAGAAAGAAAGAAAGAAAGAGGCAGAGAAGAGAGAAAGAAAAGCGAGAGAAGCTGGAAGAGTGGCAGGGATCGCAAGGGGAAGATGTAGAAAGAAAGGAAGAGGGGGAGAGAGAGAAAGCAAGAGAGAGAGAGAGAGACAAAGAGAGAGGCCGAGAAGGGAGGAAGGAAGAAGACGGGCAGAAAGAAAGTGGCAGAGTTGCAGAAGGAGAAAGATGCAGAAAGAGAGAGGGAAAGAAAAAGAAAAGAGAGACAGAAATATATCAAAAGAAAGAGAAGGGGGCCGAAAGAAAGTAACAGGGACCTTCAGAAAAAAGAAGAGAAAGAAAGAGGAAAATGCAGAAGGATGGGGAGAGAGCAAGAAAGACAGACTCTCTGAAAGAAAGAAAGAGAGAAAGACAGAGAGAGAGATGGAGACAGAGAGAGAGAGAAAGAGACAGAAAGAGAGTGATCGACAGAGAAAGAGAGAGAGGGAGAGAGGGAGAGATACAGAGACTGAGATAAGGAGAGAGATAGAGGGAGATAAAGAAACAGTGAGGGAGAGAGAGAGAGAGAGAGAGAGAGAGAGAGAGACCGGCTGTAAAGTCCTGTGCACTACAGTGTATTGCGCTGAATTTGCTCTGTTGATTTTATGAGAAAGTCCTGGCCGTGCTGCATTAGTGAGCCAAGCTCGAGAGCGCTGACCTCGGGGAATTAATCAGCGAGCCCTGCCACGGAAGCCGTGCGCAAACTCCAAGTCTGCGTATAATAAAAAACAGTGGCGAGACATCATTTACATTTCTGCAGGGAGAGGGAAAACAAACGGTAAAGAATGGCTCTGGGGGCGAGCGCATGTTTAGTGACGGTCTCCAGTACACAGAGGCCTCTCTCAGCCTTCCGTCTCTGTCCTTTTACAATAAAACATGTTTACAGATCACTTAACGTACTTCAGAACCCTCTATTTACAGCACTTTAGATCATCCAAACACTTCAGCCGCAGAGAGTCTAGCATTTCAGACTGGGCCATGGCAAAAAAAAACAAAAAAAAACGCAGCTTAAGAGGCCCAGGCCACTGCTGGTCCCGCTAAAAATAACCTTTTATAAGCTTTTTTATGTTTCCTGGACGTGGGTTAAGACTAGTCTTGGACTAAATTGTAGCACAAATGCTGATTCATCATTAGTGTGGGTCTGAGAAACTCTCCCTAAGTGTGTTTTAATGGTGCTTGTTACATAAAGCCAAGTGGTCTCACTGTATATTAATTGTCTCTAATTATTGTGCAGTTACGCATTAACAACACATTTAATACCAATATGGCTTCTGGTCAAGGAGCTGGATTACAGCAGTGCATCTTACCCAATTACATGTTTACTCATGGTATCATATTTAACTACATTAAATGACAGGAATAAAAACTGAAGTTAATATATTAATCACATAAACTGGACTACTGTAATCCAGGTGTAACACATCAGTAGTTACACTGTCATTGTCATGTATATATAATGTGACACAACATAGTTTTTAGAGACACTGAATATAACGTGGGACCATTCAAGCCTTATAATATGCTATGCTATATGCTAACATGTAGCATAACCAGAGGATGTTTCGTTGTGTTGCCCTACACCACGAGCTAATATGCTCGTGGTGCTAATAATTAATAGTCGCATAAGGTCAACACATAGACAGCTAGGGGTTGAAAATGCCCAAATAATTGCAAGGCAAGTGCACAACACTAGCCTTATTTGTTTTTCAGTCTTCTTCTTTCTTTCTTTTTCTTCTTCTTCTTCTTCTTCATCTTCATCTTCAGTCAGATTTGCTATCTGCTATCAGATCTGCCAACTCATCCCACAGTTTTCGAGATATCAAGGTATCAACTCCAAATGGTTTGATCTGATTGGAAATTGTGTGCTTTTAGACAGCTTTTTAATCAGACATATGGTTTCTGTGTAGGACCATTTTTCAGATTTTATCCCATAGGAATGAATAGTGTTACAAATACACTGCCATCACCCTGTCAGTGATGTGGAGTACCATGGCATCTACCTAGCAATGCCTTAGCAGCCACCTGGAACACCATAGCAAACCACCAAGCAACCACCAGAGATAACATTCCAAACACCCTAGCAATTACTTGGGACACCATAGTAACCACCAGGCACCACCATAATCTAGCAATACCCTAGAAACCTCCAGGGATACCACATCAACCAGCGAACTGTGTTAGCCATGCAGTCACTGTACATTTTTGTCAGACAAGGCACTTTTCTGGTCACTGGATACTGTGGAAGGTCCGCACTTTAATATTACAGAAATTGAATACTTGTACTTTTGTCGTTATTGAATGCGGTCAAGTTGATTCCGACTCCTGCTGGCCATATGGATCGTACATCCCATCTTCTGTTCTGTCTTAATGGCTTGTTCAAGATTCCTGTGATGTCACCCATCGTGTTGCTGGTTGTCCTCTACCTCGAGCTCCAGTTTGGTTATTTTGGCTTCAAATAAAAGGTGAGGCTTGATTTACCCTCAAGTTACCCTCAAAAGTCTTGGCCAGTAAAGGTATTGACACATTTCAACACACACTGCACTAAACTGTCCTCTCCTGAATAAATTTACTGTTTTATTTATCCTCACACAAGGTTTCTCACAAGGGCCTTGTGGGCCTTGGTGCTAAATAATGTCAACACGAGTGTGTGACTCCAGTGCGCCGGATTAGAAAGTGTTTTAAGGTAATGAAAGGAAGTAAGAAGAATAAAAGAAAGAGGGAAAGCAGGGAGAAATCGGAGGCAGGCTGTGGGAACCCCAGAGGGAAATTTGAACCTGACCAGAGTCCAATATATATTAGGGAAATGATGTCTGACAAATATTTTAGGTTCTAATAGGTCCATAAGCTGTGCCTTCTTACCTGATCAACAAATGGAAAGATGTTCTTTAAATCTGCAGCACTCTGAATTACAATATATACACAGATAAGTTCCTTAAATGACAAAAATACCCACCTTACCCCCCCCCCCCCCCCAACTGAGTCATACCTAATTCTACCCACTGTCTAGATCTCCCCCAGTCAAATGATGCTAGCAGAGTGAAGGCTAGCATGTGTCTTCTCTGAGAATCTACACCACATCTTTTTGAACTGCTGCTAATGCCACACCTCCCTACCCACCCAGAGAGAGGACGGTTATACTGTTTGGATACTGATGGCTGTGGCATCACTGGGTATCAATCTCCCGATGATTTAGACAGTTGAACCAGTCGGCTGCCCAGAAACAGCCATTTGTTTGCATTGGGCCCAATGGGGGTTAGGGACCCCCACCACATACTGTGAGAACACACTGTTCCCCCTGTATACTCCTAATTTAGAAACTCTGGACCAAAAAACGGATGTCAGTATAAATTCAATACACTATGCTATAAGCCAATATAATGCAATGAAAATAACATTTTAAATCATCCCACCGTGAATCATTGAACCATCTCAGGCTTTATGTTATGGTCAATAATTGCCATTTGCTGAACATGTGGAGGCAAGAGGTAGTTTCCAGTGCTCTGACTGTGTTCAAAGCACATCTTGTTGTCCCTGTAATGCTAACCGGCCCTCCGCAGTCGTTACAGTGGGAACAGCCTGTTACACACAACGATGTTTAGCTATCCCATGGTAACTGTATCCTCCCAAAATTTCCTTCTCCTTTTTAATTGGGGTCCAGCTTCTCTTGCCCTTTTCCCATCGTGCTCCTTCGCTGTTTCATTTCTGCGTGATGTCACTTCCAATCCTGCTAGCGCGGCCTGATCACAGCGGCGCTCAAACTGCACAAATTCACTCATGTATTCCCTGCAATAATAAAAGCAATGACTGCGGGTCGTATATTAACGTGGCGAAGTATGAGGCGAACGGTAAAGGCTGGGTGTGTGTGTGTGTGTGTATGTGTGTGTGTGTGTGTGAGAGAGAGAGAGAGAGAGAGAGGGAGAGGTTTGGGAAATCTAAACTGTGCTGAGCTAAAGTCACAAAACCTTAACGCTGCTCCTTAAGGTCAATTGACCCCATTACAATAACAACAGAGTTTTAATAGCCAATAAAGACGGAGAAGGAGGTGCTGTCTGTCCTACCAGCATCTCCGCAGTGACCCCATAGGCAGTCATACGACACGGGGCTTTTATTAGCTCATATGTTATTGTAGTTGATTAGATAAATGGGAGGTGATGTATGGCGTTGGGTGAACGCTGTAATTGACAGGAGAGCTCGGAGAACGTGGGACTTCAGGTCGTGCCGGGCTTCGACTTGACAGGGAATGTCATCTGAAAGGTCTTTCAGTGGTAACATCAGGTTGTGTTTGCACTAGGGGATAAAATGCAGTGCAAGCTCTTTGTTAGCAGCCCATTTTTTTCAGTCCCAGCATCCTCTTCGGCAAACAGTGTATTCTCTTTAAATGTGAATTCAATTGTATTTCAAAAGTTCTGCACAATTAAGTGGTTAAGATGCTAACAGTCATTCAGAGTGGGTTTGGTGTGAAATGTTCCATTCTAGAGAAACTTACTGAGTCAGGACAGCTCACAGTGGTGGTGGATGGAAGCAGACGTCTGCCTCTAAAAGCTCCCTCACAAAGGTATTACATGAAATGGTTATGAATGCGCTGCCTGGTGCCTAAGACATTGTTTTACCAGTTTTGAGAAGCTTTTGGCCTAAAACTGAATTCATTCATGGAGGAGGGATCGATCAGGGTGTTGTGAGGCAAAATAGTATCCAAAGAAAACTTATTTAGCTCAGATTTTACCATCATTGATGTTCCATATAAACACTCAGAGGACACGTGTAGGTTCACTGGTGGGTTTGGATCGTAAATAAAATGTCTAAATTTGTGCTGTAGACCCCTTGTTTCATTCACCTGGTTCCATAACGTCTGGATTTTGTAGACATTACAGCCGGGCATTTTGGTGCATGTAGCTGCAGACTACCACAAACACATGTGTTCTTTTTTCCATGCCATGTCTGTTGACCATTAAATATAAGAACGCAGCCAAAAAAAGATCGACTGGCGTAAACAAGCTTACTCCGCCCATGCGTCCACCTCCGAGGGCTAAATAAATAAATTAAATGACAAACATGCATGAATCACTGCGGCTCAGTAGCAAAATTTATGGGTCTCCGCTCACCAGCCTTAATTCTGTCCTATCGGGTTTCATATTCTTGTCCTCAGTCCAGCACATTAGAGCATCGATTGAGTATGAGCAGAGTCATGGGCCATTTTAATTTGATTACATTTGTGTCCCGTCCAGCACCACTTCTTTCAGCTGATATGATTTTCATGAAACTTTAAATAATGCAGTTATTTTGTCAGTCGCGGCTTGGCCCGATCTTCCCGTTTCTTTCTGCAAAATGTCATTTGCGGCCCGGGCGTATCGGATGTCACATAATCAACCCCCAAAACACAAGCTCAAATGTGTTTTGTTCATGAAAATAATTTGATAGACATTGACACAGCATGGAAACATGAAAATGTAACACGTTAAATAGCTGCAGGCCCGCCGAGCCCCCATTGCTGCTCTGCAAGTGTGTGGAGCCTTTTACGTCAATGTCAGACCATCTGAGATGGTATTAGAGTGAGTGGTTTAGAGGCTGACATTAATTTAGCTCTAAATCACTCCGTGTGGAGCTGTGGCTGCTAAACAGCTGGTGTCAAAGTGTCTTCCTTGGTGTGAAAGTGGTTTTGGCCTAAATACGGGTTTAAATGATTCGCTGACATCACTACAAGGGGCTAAATGAGTGGCATCAGCAGGGCAGGGCATGCTCAAAAACATGCTTGTTTGTATTGTTTGCACTGAAAACAGTGAAAAGCTAAGGGTTCCCAATCCCTCAATGGGCAGTAGCCAGCTTAGCTGAAGAATTAAAATGTTGCAAAACAACTATGCTAATTTCCGTCAGTTCTGTACAAATGAATACAATTCTCACTCCATCATGTTCATAAACACTCTTGAGAACCATGGATCGAATTTTCATATGAGGGGCATGGAGACCCAACACACAGGCTTATGGAGCTCAAGAAAAGCCGATCACTCTGCTGGAGTCCCTTCTGTCTGGTTACTCTCCAACATCACCACTTTGATAAGTGTATGATCTCATTTCTTCAACAGTCTTCACTTGTTTTGTACATGTGGACACAAAAACAGCAACACCAGATCAGGCCTGTTGCTATGGGTGGGCTTCAAGTGGCTGTGCCCTTCCTGTTCAGTTACTAGGCCCACATAAAAAGTGGTCACCATAAAAGGCTGGCAGGTAAACTTTACATCAATAAATTATTTTGCTGACATGAAAATAAAAGTACTTTTCATTTTGGACAGAATGAAATATTTCTTGATTCAGGCCAAATTTGATTAGGCCAAAGCAGCTTGTTCTAACTGGACTGTTAATCCAGAAATGTACATGTGCAGCACTACAGACCGTTTCACTTGTTTCCACCATCCACAGCATGTTTCTTAATACGGCTGTGTTTACACTGAGTATGTTTTGTGGGGGGGGGGGGAGGGGAAGAGGAGGGGGG
>JBBPCZ010000156.1:21132676-21142747 GCA_037974445.1 Brycinus macrolepidotus | reverse complement strand
TGTTTACACTGAGTAGATTTTCTCAACCCCCCCCCCCCCCCCCACAACACTTTTTTTTTTTTTTTATTACTTACTAAGAAACTTTCGCTTAAACAGCCTCATTTCTGCACACTGGAACTACCACGGAATTAAACACACCCACGATTACCATGAAAACTCCCACTACAATCTCACCAGAGATTTGAAACAAAAAGAAAACATCTACACAGTTGTGACTGGGCGACTGAAACATGTCCACTTTCCCCCATGATTGTCACTGGCCACCACATTTCCATCTTAAAACGCTAACCCACCACAAGCACCAACTTTCATCCAAGTTTCCTAAATTTATTCCATGTCTTCCAGCTCTTTTTTGCAAACTGATAAGCCAAAAGTATTGTCTTTGTAATTCTGGCCCGCACGTTTGGTGCCAGTCATAGACTACAGTTGCATAGCAGCTGAAAGGTTGCCAGATTGAACCCTGAGAAGGTGCTACAGGAAATTTGCAGAATGAATGCAGTTCTTAGGCTGCTGCCTTGTGTCCCGGGGCAAGGCACTTAACCCCAATCTACCCCGGGGCAAAACCCCACAGGCATGCTGACAAATGACATGCTGACATTTTGAAGGTTAGCTGTGTTGGTGTGACGCTCCTCTCCCTCTCTGTCTAAAGAAAGGTGTTCGGATGTTTTGATGGGTTTTAACCTCCTGCTTGGCTGGACAGTATTTACAGAAACAAAACACCAAACAGAGACAGACGAGCAGCATTTCACAAACGTATTCATTTAGTGGACACTTGTAGAATGTGGAGCCAATCTGATAAGTGAAGAGAAACTGTCAGCATTCATGGTTTCAAAGATAACAGTCTTATGTGTTATTGTAGCTTGATGTAATCTAAACCAGAGTCATTGATCAGTTGTTTAAACAAACTTTACACACAATGTTAAGAGCAGAACAGTCTTAAACGCTTGGATATTTCTGCAACCATCACGCTTACAGCAGAACAAAATGTATCATCACTGTCAAGGCAAAACCTAAAAATTGAAAAAATCTCATTTTTTGTTTGTATGTTTGTTTTCAAATATATTTGAAAAAGCACTGTTCAATCCCTGGTGATGCCATAGCCATCTGTGCAAGGAGTCTAAAGTCACTCTTCCACTGCATGATACCAGCTTGACTCGACTTGCCTTTCTTGGTTTTCCATTAGGCAAATCTAGTACCCAGTATCAGGCACCCGGTACTATTTTTTGTACCTACTTCATTGTGGTTCCAAGCTGAGTAGATACCAAAACGTGACATGAAAACCCTGAAAACTACACATTGGTCAGAGACAATCGTCACGTACGGTAGTCCTCCTTCTCCCCATCACTTAGCGTGATGCTAGTCATCGCAGGCCTCTATTAGCTGACCCAACAGTGTGATTACAGTGTGATTGTTTGAAAAAGAATCCTTTTAAAGTTTGAAGAGCCTCCACATAATGTAAAGGCTGTTCGAGTGATACATTTACAGCATTTGGCAGACGCCCTTATCCAGAGCAACTTACAATCATTAGTCACAGGGACAGTCCCCCTGGAGCAACTTAGGGTTAAGTGTCTTACTCAAGGACACAATGGTAGAAAGTGGGGGTTTGAACCTGCAACTTTGTGGTCATCAGGTTCACAGGCCACTGTTTTACCCACTAGGCTACTACCGTTTCATTACTATTTTAAGGGTTCTTTAAATGGTAATGAACTTTATGTGAAGGTTTTTTTTTTATAACTTTAGAAGGTTCCTCACACTAACATTTACAAAAAATGGTTCTTAGAGAACTACAATGCCCCCCTAAGCCTGATGGTTCTCTAGGATAGTATTAATACATATGCAGGCATATGTTACTTTGAAAAGATGCAGTGCCTGACTTGAGATTCAGAGGAAAAACGTCTTTCAACCTCTCAGTGTTGGTGGTATTAGGTGATGGGGGGTCTTAGCTAGTGGGAGGAATTGAAGACTAAATTAGTCTGAAGACTGAGAAAGATCCAAAAATAAAAAAGAGTGTACAACAAGAACAAATATAGTGTAGATTTCAGTGATGTATTTAATACCTCAATCATTTATAATTGTCATACACTGTATATTCTATAGTGTAATTATTTGCATATTATTATGCAAAAATACTACCTTTACGATTCTGTCACCACTTTTTTGATCTCCACTTTTCAACCACGAGGCATTCTGAATGTTTATTTTTATTTTAAATTCATTCTTGATGCTGTACACATTTGTCTTCAGCTCCGTACCCATTGGAAACAATGGGTTTTTACAGCTCTGTACAAATTACCTAAAAGCTATGAAGCACAATACATTCATTTTAAACACTAATTTAAAATCACACTTGTTTTGTTTTCTCAAAAAACATGATGAAACCTTTTGAATGAAACTTTTTGAACAGTAGTGTATGAGGGAGGGGGGTGCGGGGGCTTCTACCGACATGAGGTTTGCATTCAAGTGTTAAAGGTGCACAAAAAAGCAGCGTGACACCTTAAGTATCGTCTGCAGAGTTCATGAGTGCAGAGACCTTGTTACCATTTATTTAGTGGTCACGGGGTCGTAGACTTGCTGTTCTGTCTTGTTTTGTCTGAGCCGCGAGAACAGGGTACCGTATTACTACACCTTTCCTCTGGGGTCAGGGGTCCTTCACCAAGGCCGCGAAATCCAAACAAACACAGCTACTTATTTTAGGCTTCTAACTTTCTACACGTCCATGACCTCTTATATTGTGAGTTGATTGAGGTGAAGTGTTGATGAATAACCTGGTTTCCAGTTCCAGGCCTGTCAGTCTTCTTTTTTGAGTACTTGATACCTGACCTGTTGGTCAAAGTATTGAGCCTATCAGGGTGAACACGATGTGTCGTAGATGTTGGCTTTCAGAATACAACTGCGCCCAGTTAGGTGCAAGCCCTTATTTTGAGCTAAAATAAGAATAAATGTTAATAAAATGTTTAAGGTAAATATGATCTCGTTCAGATATGCAGCTCACGTTTTATTGTTCTATAGATCCGATTTGAGCAGGACAGTCTAAAGGGTAAAAAGCCACAAAAAATCAGATTTTTTGCATGTATACTGGAAAGCCACAAGTGGTTTCAGATCTGAATCAGATCTCTGGACATGTGACTTTATGACTTATGATAAAAAAAATGTAACAAACTTGGTCATTTCAGACATCACCAGGGCTGGTATTCATTAAGCAGTCATAAGGAAACCACATCCTCAAGTCAGCTCCACCTTAATGAAGAGCTGGATGAAGGTTGAGAAAAGTTCTGGTGATGTAATTTTAAGGAAACAATTTGAGCCATTCGAGTGACTATTGACTTCTAGCATTCGCAGCCTCCTAGTTCCGGTGCTGAACTAAAGAAGCAACATTAGGACTCAAAACATATCTTGGCTGACCAACTATAACTGTAGTGAGTGCAAAATTGTGTGAATAAGATTTTTTCAAATTCAGTGGACTATTCCTTTATGCTGCTGTAACAAGAATAGCGAAAATGAAAGATTCTGAGGCTAAAAGGCTAAACAAATGTCTCTTCACTCAGTGGGTCTAATCCTATCTCCCTCTCTCAATGTTCTCTGTCTCTCTTGACCATTTAAAGACTAGGAAAAAAACATCACTGTGAGTATCTGACCTCTTAGGAAACACCCACTGGTCATCATAAAATAAAAAAAAAATAGCAGTGCTTGGCCGGTGTCTCCTCTGCTGTGGTCCAGCGTGAGAGAGAGAGAGAGAGAGAGAGAGAGTGAAGAGAGAGAGAAACATTCTCCTTCACTCCCCTGACCTCTCCATGGCCAGTGATAAATGTTTTTATCATGGCTGAGCAGAAATGTCAGAGCAGGTCCGTCCGGCCGGCCGCTGGGGAAAGGCCGCTCGCCAACTCCCGAACACGGCTCGGCGCAAAACATTTCAATAAAGCCGTAAAACAACAGTTTTTATCAGATCTCTGGTGAGCCGCGGCAGAGAAGTGAATCTTTCTTCTCAAGAAGCACCAGCTTGACAAAGCCGAGAAGCGTTTGCTCTTAGGTTCCTTTGTCAACAAGGCACGGTAGTCCAGAATTGATGTGTCATCTTGCTGCACCCACAAAAGCGTTCCTTCGTAGCTGGACACAACACTGATAAAATCCCATCCTAATGAGAAACTGTAGCATTGGAGTAATGAGGTTTTCCTGCAACAAAGTCATCCAACACTTGACAGCTTCATTTTATCTAGTCAAATCACAGTCACTGACTTGATAAAAATTGCTCCCATTAATCACAGGGGTGTCCAGCCTTATCTACAGAGAGCCGACAAGACTGCGGTTTTTCCTTCCAACAAGGCAGGAGCTCTCCTGATCAGTAATTTAAAGACCAACTGATTAAACAAGTAGAATCAGATGTGGTGTGCTTGCTTGGAATGAAAACCTGCGCCACATCAGCCCTTAGGGTTGCTGTAAGAGACAACATTAGTTATGTGATATAAATTGCAAGGTGGGGCCTCCAAGAATCTGACTAGTTTGTCCTGCACCTCCCGCAGATACTGATTGAGATCTGGAGAATTTGGAGGCCAAGTCAACACCTTGAACTTTGTCATGGTTCTCAAACCATTCCTGAACAATGTTTTCAGTGTGGTGGGGCACATTATCCTGCTGAACATTATCCCACTGCCATTAGGGAACACCACTGTCATGAAGGGGTGTATATGGTCTGCAGCAATGTTAATGGAAGTGGTCAGTGTCAAAGTAACACTGACATGAATGGCAGGGCCCAAGATTTCCCAGCACATCATTGCCCAGAGCATCACACTGGCCTTCTTCCCGTAGTTTGTCTTTGTGCCATTTCTTCCCCAAGTAAGTGACTCACACACACCCAGTCATCCATATGATGTATAAGACAACATGATTCATCAGACCAGACCACCTTCTTCCACTGCTTCATGGTCCAGTTCTAATGCTCATGTCTGCCATTGTAGGCACTTTTTGCAGGGGTCAGAAAGGACACTCCGACCAGTGTGTAACTACGCAGCCCCACACACAGCAAGCTGTGATGCACTGTGTGTTCTATTGAATGGAGCTGCTTCTGGGTCCTGATTTAGCTGCAGTCGGGCTAGGTTGGATCTCAAAACTGTGAGTAGAGGTTAAGTTTGTGCCTCACTTTCACACCCATGCAGAACTTTTTTTTCTGTTTCTTACTGAGTCATGTTAATAGTGTGTAATCTACTAAAATCATATTATATCTGTATACTATTATACTATGACTTGTAAGGTTTAATAGGTGGCACTTGAACTTGCTCTTCCAACCCATTCTGGTCAAAAAACTGCTGAAGGTGT
Source organism: Brycinus macrolepidotus (assembly GCA_037974445.1). Taxonomy (NCBI): domain Eukaryota; kingdom Metazoa; phylum Chordata; class Actinopteri; order Characiformes; family Alestidae; genus Brycinus; species Brycinus macrolepidotus. The sequence goes on along the minus strand of JBBPCZ010000156.1, from coordinate 21,137,437 downwards.
GAAAATCCAGAGCTGTACATTTTCTGTTCCGAGAGCGAGAGAAGGTGGAAGTTCATGATTGCATGATTGCAAAGCGGTCGAGCTGGGAAAGCTTCTCTTTATGAGATCTGGAGAGAAAGAGAATGAGAGAGAAAGTGAGAGGGAGAGCTGAATCTGTAGAGAGAGCTGTGCATGTGTGTGCGTGTGTGTTTTCACACCATTCCGGCTCATAAGGGAGCGGCTGATGAGCATCGCAGCTGTGCTTGGGAAAACCGAGCGTCTCACTCTGGAGTCCCACAATCCTGGGTGTTTTCTCAGGGTGAGGGTTTATGGGTGCTGATCGAGGCGCGCTCTTTAATCTGCCGCTGATTTAGAGCCTGCTGACTGATGCTGCTTTACACTCTGGGTTCACTGCAAGCGATGGCTAGACACTATGAAATGTTACAAATGAAACACTCTCTTAAGCACCGCCAAATACACACCGCACCGCACGACCACCCCGGAGTGGACGCTACTTACATTCCGCCTCCGCTGCGGTCGTTCAGAAGGCTCCATAGCAATATCACACGTTCCGGGACCAGCAGAAAGTCGATTAGAAATTACAGCCACGATATCCCGAAATTCACCTGGAGAAACCTTGCCCATTTTTCCTCCAAAAGATATTCAAGTTTTACCGGAAAGGTCTGCAGACACTAGCATTTCTTCTGAATTCAGCCTTCCACACTTCTGGGAAGATGTTGGAGCATTGCTGTGAGGATTTGATTGGAGCCCATCACCCATTCCCACTAAACTATGTTGGCTACAAATCAAAATTAAGTTAACGCTATTTGCTGGTTTTACATGACATTAAAGCCCCAGACTGGTGGGTTTTGTACACTGTGAGACCCTCGGGGACAGCTGGTCAATACTGGATGGGATGGCTAACCCATGTGCTACAGTGTGTCATTTATCTTGATGCTCCCAAACAACTTGAAATATTAAGTAAAACATCTTAAAATACTTTCTGGTGTCCAACTTAGAGTATCTCAACCAATGCTGACATGAGTTATGAGTGAGTAAAATAATAATTATTGGTATGACAAGTGATTCCAAACTGAACGGTAGTGTATCATAGATCATTCTGATGATTTAACCACACTCCAAGCACTTTCCACACACATTCAGACCAGATGGGAGTTTGATTGTGCAAATATGCCAAAATGTGATGAATAACGTGCATTTTGTGATCAGATTTGACTGTAACTTTGGTGAACAGGGGCCGTTGTGCTTCTCCACCAGACAGCCAGCTCTCGTCAATCATATCTAGGTGGGTGTCCAGCATTGCATGACAACGCTCAATCGGTCAGAGTGTTGGGACGTGAGACTTGGGAGCTGATGTCAGTGAAGACGGCACAGTCCTGTCGTTCACGTCCATGAATAAGGAGTGTTGGGATGCAAGGCTGAGATTCATGTGACCAGAAAAAATTCAATATGGCCTCTTTGGGAAGCATTGTTGCTGAAGGATTGTTATTATCTTGCTCTTTGGATATAGCGTCACTCCCTGCTTGCGCTCTGATGTTTGAAACTCCTTGGTGATCTCATTATTTCATGGATTAAATGAAGAACTTTTCGACAGCTTGACCTCAGCACTTATTTACTGTCTCCACTGATGAAACACTTGATAGCATTAATGAAACACTCCACAACAAAGCGCTTGCAGACCAAATGTTCAGACCCCGCTCATGTTTCTTTCTGGAAGTCCCGAGCGGTCACTCCTGCTCTTAGTGGCTTTCGCAGACGTCCAGGATACATGTCCAGAGCTCACGGAGCAGATTTGTCACACCAGGCAAGGCCAGAGGGCTCTGAGTGAAACGTGAGAACGCTCTGATGCACCATAGAGAACCTTGCCTTTCCCCTTTCTCTCTGGATTAGCAGAAATGACCTACATGCACTGGGGACCATTAAAGTCTGAATGTACATTTTATGGACGTTTCGGACATCTCTGTCTCTCTGCACTCGCTCTCTCTGTCCCTCTCACTCGTCCTGTCTCATTTTGTTAGCCTGGCGGCATTTCAGATTCGGCGAAACCTGAACTTTTAAACAACGCTTTATTAAATCACTGCATCGCACCGGTGCTGGATTTCTCCTGAGATGGTCGATGCTCTGATGTCATGAGACCTCATTAAGCAGTTCTGGTGGGTTTCGGTATGGGGACTCAAAGCAAATAGGATTTAATTTAGCTATCAGTAAATCACAGTGCTAACGCTAAGCAAAACAGCCCAGAAAAATGGCCCTAAATGAAGCCGCTGCGATTGTGGACTGACTTCGATGGGCCTCCGGAGTCCATTCTGTCCAATAAGACAGTCAGCTATTGACACACAAAGGGGAGGCTTGGGAAGAGAGATGGAGTGGACGTGGGAGGCCCTTCCGAGTGATCTGAGGAACGAGAGGGAGAGAAAGTGAGAAGCTAAAGCTTTGTTTTGATGCTCATCATGCATACTCTATGCTCATTACCTCATACTGTTGTGTACATCTTCCTGCCAAATGGATATAATTTGCTATTAATGACCCAAATATCGATGTCAAGCCGTCCCTCCTTCAGAATGAATTTACAAGTAAAGCACTCCGTGCTTGGGCCCGTGGGGAAAAGCGGAAATTGCTTGAACTCCGAGGGGGCGTGGGGAGGTTTGGATGCCTCAGTTGTTCTGCAGGCAAACAGAAGGAGCAAAAGTCCACAAGGAAAGCGTGAGACTGACCTAAAACAGTGTTCTTTTACAAAAAAAAAGTGGAGCGTTGAGGTTTTTGCAGTGGACCCCCTCTTACCCGTTCCCCTCTATTTTCCCTACTTTTTAAAGGTGACAGCTCGGTGTAATGCTTCAGAGAAATGCAAGGGATAATATTTTCAGAGTGGCGAGAGAGGGAGAGGGAGAGGAGGGAGAGAAAGAGAAAGATTGTGGGTCAACCTGAGGTGCTGATGGCTGTAAACGATGGAAAGAGGTGTGGATGGTAAGGATGGTGTAGATGACAGTGGAGCTTGGAGGGAGAGTTCAGCAGTGTCAAGGCCAAACAAGGATTTCAGCACTTACACTATAATTTTCAATCTGATTCCAGTTGCAGTTAATGCCGGCGATAACAAGAGAATACTATAATTTATATGAATTATTTCTGACTCGTAGCTTTACTGGAAAGAGTGGCGAAATTGTGTTGAAAGGGCCAGTTCCAAATTTTCAGTCCAGATCACATTAGTGTTTGTAGGTAGAAGAGGCGATACACTACAAGCCCAAAAGTCTAAAGACACCAGCGGTTCTTCTGAATTCAAAGGTATTAATAGTAGCAGCATTAGAACATTGCTGTAAGGATTTGGTTGCACTCACCCACAAGAGCACTGGAGTTTTCTATACCATACACCTGTTTATTACTTAGAACTGAAACTGAATCTAGGCTGTGAAAGAAAGCAATGAATTTTACTATAGTTTTACTGGCTCCTTACCATTCATTTTACAATACAATGTACTATCTAGAACCTGGGCATGTTAAAGTAATACACTTAAAGTGACTATCATGGTACCTCAAATCCTAGAGCTTATATCTTATTTTCCTTGTTAATATCTAGAACCTGGGAATGTGAGAGTAAATAAATTGGTTTTCATCAACATACCCAGCATATAACCTAGTACGTTGGAGAACCTCACACTGCAATGGACTGGTGGCCCATCCAGGGTGTTTCTCCGCCTTTTGCCCTGTGACTACTGGGATAGGCTGCAGGTAAGTGTGAGCTCCAGTTCCTAAACATTTAAATAAGCCATAACCTTTAATGTACCATGTAATTATGCTGGGTATCATCATTAAAAGTTACGTGCCAAAGCTTGGTTAAAGATAAGCAGTTCAGATAATGAATGGATGGATGGATATTCCAGAGCATACAATGATGACACTCAAAATAATTACCTAGTTTATGTCTCACTCATTCAGTTAGAACCCTATAATTTCAGTAATTATACTATACACCTATTTATGACCAAGAACTCAAACTGAATTTAGGCCATAAAAGAAAGCAATGATTTTACTATAGTATTACTGCCTCCTTACTTTTCATTTCACATCACAGTGTAATATCTAGAACCTGGGCATGTCAAAGTAATTCACTTAAACTTACCATCACGATACCCTGAATAATTACCTAGTACTTCTGAGCTTGTGCTTCACGCTCACCTTGTTAATATCTAGAACCCGAACATGTCAAACCAACTATTTTAAAATTTACTGTCATGATATCTAAAATAATTACCTTGGGGTATATGCTTCACTTACCTAGTTAGTATCTAGAACCTGAGCATGTGAGAAAAAAATTACTTAAATTGCTTTGGCACTTCATCATGATATTTAACACTTAATGCACTGGAAACTTCATCTCACACTTACCCAGTTAATACCCAGAACCTTGGCCTGTCAGAGTAATTTGTTTAACTGTTTGTAACTTTTAATGATGATACCCAACATAAGTGCCTGGTACACTGGAGCTTATGGCTTATTCACCTGTTTAACTGGGCATGTGAGAGTAAATTAGTTAAATAGCTTTGGAACGTCTCATCATGATACCCAACACTATTACCGAGTACTTTGGAGTTTCTACCTTACTTACCCAGTCAATACCTACAACCTGATAACTTCAGAGTACTTGACTTAGCCTGTTTTGGAACTTACCATCATGATATAACCACGTAATACCAGTGGTGGAATGTAACAAAGTATTTGTACTTCGTTACTGTACTTAAGTACATTTTTACGTATCTGTACTTTACT